>JBBMEF010000022.1:13978227-14003514 GCA_037832685.1 Sicyos baderoa
TGACTGCCCTCGTTCTGCCTGAAAAGTAACGCTTGTTTGCATATGAAGCTCCCTTCACCGAAAACAATTCTCATATTCACTTCCTGGTTGTTTATGTTCTTTTTTATTTATTTATTTTGTTTCCCCCATGTTTTTTTTTTTAAATCTCATATTTTTTCGATGAAAGAGAACTAAAAATGGGATGTTGGTTAGTCAATTGAAATTATTTTCCCTTCCTAAATTTATGGAGTATCCCTTAAATGAGGGAGTAAGATTTTTTAATTAAAATTATTAATCCAAAAATGAAGATTTGGATAGGGGTATAATTGACACGAATTTAATCTATCTCTCCTATCAAAATAGAATTAGACATTTACTTAAACTAAAGAATAAAGTAGACAATTACCTAATTAATTTTTATTATTTAGACATTTAGTGTAATTTCCCAAAAGTAAAATACAATTGAACCATCCTTTGGGCTGGATGACCCATTGGGCTTTTGTGCTAGTAGGCTTCCTTCCTAACATTTCTTAAATAATGATTTTTTTTTTTATATATATAATAATTATTATTATTTATTTTTTTGGGAAACACAATGAGTTATGTAATAATAGATTTGGTCAAATAATGGGGGAGAAGTTACATACTACGTTTATAATTTTGATATTCACAAATCGTTTGAAGCAAGCAATAGTTGGTTATCCTTGTGTTGATGTGATATCATTTTTCATCTAATACATCATCATATGTGCCACTTTGATACTTACCTCCCTTTTTAAACAAGATTTCTTTTGTAAAGATTTGTTGGATCAAGTAATACTATGGTACTTAAAGAAGAAAATAAAAATAAAAATAATAATCCATAAAAGTACATATATAATTCAACATTTGTGGCAATATGTGTAACAAAGAACCGAAAAACCGAACCGAACCAAACCAATTTAATGGATTAGATCGGTTTTTAACACAAAGTTGAACATATCGATTTGTAATTTGAAAAAATTGAAAATATTGGATCAATTTCGATTTTCGTTTTAAAAAACCAATAAAATCAAACTAATTCAATATATATATATATATATCTCTCTCTCCAATAAGTCATATTAAGTCATTTTTTTTTCTTCCATTATTTAGAAACTTTCCTAAAGTCTTGAAGATCAAATAATAGTGACCGTTTTCTCATCCTTCAATGTTAATATATTTTCCAAACGAGGATACCTTAATTTTAATTTCACTTCTATTTCAAGTAAAAAACATCCTTAAATAATTTTTAATAAGTTCAAAAATATTTCAACCTCTAAAAAAAATTATTGTTTACGAGAACTTTTTTTTATGAGAAATGTGGTTTTTGATATATTAAAAAAATGGATCAGATCCAAAACTAAACTGAACTAATAGTTTCATACTTCATTAAACATTGGATCACTTCAAAAAAAAAAAAAAAAGATTTAAAGCAACTCTACGGCGGTTAAGATTATTTATATAATCATTGACAAATTAAGTATATGCAAATTAATTTAATATCAATGTACAAATATTGTGATATCTTAACCACCATAAATTGACTCAATTAGTTGAAAAGAACATTGAGATGGATAAGGTGATGAGTTCAACTTAATTTGAGAAAATCAAACCACACACTCATCAAACTAGATGAGAGATAATATTGATTTTCAAAATCAAACCAAAATGAAATTGAAATGACCACCAAACAAGATAATCAACATGCTTCTAAAAAAAATAAGATAATCAATATGTCACAAACTCATTCGAAATGAATATGAATATATACTAACGGATCATAAGTTTCTTTTGGGGAAAACCCGAACCCTAAACCTAAACCTAACCCTAACCCTAACCCTAACCTTCATCATCATCATTTCTCTGCAACTCAAACCTCTCTCAATGGCGCTTGATCAGCATATGTTCGAAGCCTTAAACCCTTCTCGTTTCATAACATTCTCTTTCCCCAATCCATTTCACTCCCATTCTCCTCTCCGAGTCGCCGTGCTCGATTCACCCATCCAACCCACCCATCCCCCGTCCGCCGCCGTCATGTTCGTCCCCTCCGGCCTCGAAACCGACTGGATCTTCTCCACCGAGCCCGGCCACCATCAGCTTCTCTCCGATTCACCCGGAATCTCGCGCCTCATTCTAGTCGGGAATCAAGAACAGGACGATTCGCTTGCGATCTACAATCGTTCCTCGGTTGAGGATCCGGCCGAATCGTCCCGGACTCGATTAGCGGTGAGTTTACAGCCACTTTTGCTTGCTTTATTTCCTAAATCGTGTTTCGAATATGGAATTCCTGAAGTGCCCATTCTTACTTTCGTCGATAATGTGGTATGTAGTGTAGTTTTAGAGAGATGTATTGGTTCTGTAGGTGAATTTCTGGTTGAGAATGTCGAAATCGAGAGAGAATCCGGGAGGGGAAGGGAATTTAGGAGACGTTTAAGGTTTAAGAGGATGCCGAATTTGATTCAAACTGAAATTCGAATAATTCCTGTGGATGATCTTAATCTAGATGGCATTGGTATTCAATACATTGAGTTCAAACCAGATACTAAGCTTCTGGTTCATCCGTACTTGGCTCCGATGGCGGCTAGCCTTTCCTTGATTGGTTCCTCCATTGATGAACAGATTCAAACTGGTCATAGACCTAAAGCCCTATGTGTTGGAGTTGGGGGTGGGGCTCTGCTTACTTTCCTTGTAACCCATTTGGATTTTGAAGTTGTGGGTGTTGAAATGGACATGGAGGTTCTCAGAGTTGCCCATCAGTATTTTGGATTGGTAGAGAATGAATTCCTTCACATATCCATTGGAGATGCCATTAAGTTTCTTGAGAATGCTTCAAAGTTAGATGAGCAGCAAAAGTGTGGATCCTTTAGTAATCATATGTATGATGTGATCATGGTTGATTTGGATTCGAGTGATGTTCGTAACGGCATGAGTGCCCCGCCATTGGCGTTTGTTGAGAGAGATGTTCTTTTGAGTGCTAGATCAATTCTTTCTGAACATGGGATTCTTGTAATGAATGTGATTCCTCTTGACAAATTGTTCTTCGAGACATTGGTAGATAAATTAAGAACATTTTTTAGCGATTTGTTCGTGATAGATGTCGATAATGACAAAAACTTTGTTGTTATTGCTTCAGTGTGTCCAGTCAAGTCTTTTCCTCATGTCGCAAAGAACAAGATGGATAGTTTTGTATCCAGATTGAGATTACTCCTCTCAGGAGCATACATAGACACCATTAAAAGGCTTTGAATTTTCTTAAGAATTGAGTTCCTAAGGGATGGCTTCATTAGTAATGAGACTTGAGCTCTCCAAAATATACATCTGGTTTGAAACTCATGATCTTTTGTTCTCTCGGGCCCAGGCCTTAGGACGGGCAAGGTGACCTTAGGAATGGAGTAGGGTTGACTCTCAAAAGAAAAAAAAAAAAAAAACTCAGAGAATTGAATCATTGATCCCTTGATAATGGCTTTCAAACCTAAAGCTCAAGCTTGAAGAAATGATTTTACTGAGACCCCATGTACAGAAGTTTCTTATCTGCAATTCTGCATCGACAAGATGTAGACATATCAGGTTTTATAGGAATCTTAGTTTGTGATTGTTTTGTTCATATGGCCAATTTTTTGTTGTATATGTTGTACTGTAGTCCGAGTTCGAGACTTGACATTAATTTGTAGACACCTTCAATGTCTTCATTCCTTCGATGTTTCTTGGTGCCTAGTCTAAGGACGGGCGTGGTTATCTTTGTTTCTGTAATTACATTATCTTTATTGAAATGAAAATGAGACGTTTTATCCCCAATCTGAACTGGTTGCTTGAGAAGTAGATGCAAGAGCAATGGAGTGTCAAAAAAAAGCATAGCTTATAACCCAAATTGGATCAAATTTTTTAACCTACGAAAGATGTTTGAATATTAGTCTGTTCGCAATAGCTTTTAGAAAAAGAAATGCTTTTTAAACAAACTGTAAATGAGTTCTTTTGATGACAGGAATTTTTTGATGCTCAAAATTTAAGATGTTCAAAATTAGAGATGTTTGATGTTTGACATTCTTAGATTACCATGTCTCTGACTTAAATTTACATATTTCAAGAATGTTCTTACAATATTTTCACATTTAATTTTTTCTATTCGTTATTTTGTTCAACCAATTACTTCAAATTAATTTAAGATTCTTAATTTTAATTTAAATTTGAATATCATTCCAAAAAATATAACTGAACTCTTAGTTTTGATGAAATTTTAATGTTTTTATCAACTTGGTAAGTTTTGATAAAAAAAAATTATCCCATAAATTATGATGTATATCTTTTGGAAAAATAATTACACATGCAAATGCATATATTTAGTTTAAAAAACTATCATATAATCAAATCAAAATTAAAATAAATTCTTTAATTTACTTCATTGAATTTATTTGTTCTCATCTTTTATTCACATCTAAATAAAAAAGATATAATGTTAAGCTTAACTTACTATTAATTGACATGCATCAACGACTAAATATGTTAAAATTATTAAGAGACATGCTTTCAGAAATTCTATAAACTCTTGTTTGAAAAGGGTACTCGAAAGTAACTCAATGCCGTGCGTTTGAGCATTTAAGATACTCGAACAATTTAAAAATTCAGGGTATCTCACACTTGTACCTAATATAAGAATGAACTTTTAAATTTGTATTTAATAGATTTTTAAACTTTAAAATATCTATTAGGTCTTGTAAGAAAAAAATATATCTATTAAGTCGGCAATCTTCAATTTTGTTGTTCAATAGATTCTTAACATATTCTAAATTTATGAATTAATTAATTTATTAGATATAAAGTTGAATTTTATGTTTAAGCTTTCAACTTTACGTCTTTTAATAACGATTGAATAAATTGAACAATTATTTACAAATACTAACCCAATTAAAAAAAAAGAAAATCAAAGACAAACGAACAACTTGAAATAAAATATATTAAGTTTTTACGAGTTTACTAAAGATCAAAATAAGTGGGACAATATTCGAGTTGTGCATAAAACAACAACTAACATTAAAAAAAATTCAAAAAAAGAAAGAAAAAACAACTAATATTAAAAAATGAAAATTTCAACTCAGTGTCTATGTCGCACACCAACATTTTTTTCTAAGTTTCCAAGTTTAGTATGTGTAGCTTCATTTTTTAAATTATCAAGTCAATTACACTCAATATTACTTAAAAAAATCGAATGAATTGTAGTTTGTTCCAGTTTCATCGATTTTTATTCTTTTTATTTTTCCTTTCAAACCTTAATTGTAGTCATGACTTTAAATATCGTATATCCGTGCATTTATTATTATTATTATTATTATTATTTTTGACATTATGTAAATATAATTGAAAATTTATCCTCAATAGTACATTTTATTTCTTATATTATATTTGCAATACTATTTTAAAAATAATTCATACATAGCACAATGATAAAATTAGTCTATCACTGATTTGAATTTTATTAATAATATAACTCAATTTGGATTTTTTTCTACAAATGATTTAATTATGAGAAATACTTTGCCAATTTTTATTATTCATGCAAATTTCCCAATATATTTTTACACTTTATTAATAAAAGATGATGTAAATAAATATTTTAAAGAAAAAAGTTAACAATAAACTATTATTATTGTTCTTATTATTTGATATTAACAATAAATTATTAGTATATATTAAGGTGCGTTAAAAATATCCTAAACTAATTTGAACATTTAAAAACACCCAATTAAAGTAGAACAAAATTAAAAAGCACTGTAAATAAAAAAGCAACCAAGTATTTTAAATTATTGGAACAAAAATAAAAGTATTTTAACTTACTATATATATATATATATATATATATCTTTTTAGAGAAACTCATAATAATTATGATTACATTATTGCTAAAGTCAACGAACAATCCACCCAGCTGTGTCGGCAATATAAAGAATAACCAATAAGAAAGAGCCAGGTGTCAGTTTCCATATAATTACAAGATTGCCATTACCCGCCATCTTCAATACCTTACCTTTTATTCAACCACCTCCTCCATTAACTCACTTTTTTCACACTCTCTCTGAAACCTCTGAATCTGAAAAAAAGGGAAAAAATGGAGGGTTTAATCGAGGGTATCTTAGATGTCGCGCTCGGCCACGACGACGACAACAACGAACAAGCGGCGCGCCAATCTCGTGACGAACGATCCAGTTCCACTTGGGCTCAGGTACTAGTAGTGTAGCAATTGAGCAATCGTAGCTTCGATTTGGTTATTGTTTTTTGATGATTTGGTGTTGGAATTGTTCAGGTGGTCACTGGGGAGGAGGACGAGGGAGATCGGCGACATGGCTATGATCGGAACAAGAGGGACAATGAGGTCTGTTTAGGGCCGAGATTGATTCTTATTGATTGTGTCTTGGGGGTTTCTATTGGATCTGGGGTGGAATTGGAATGTTTAGGGTTTTATTGATCGATTTTGCAGGAAGAGGGTCGTTCGCGGCGTGAGGAATGGGAGGTTGAGGGTTCGAGGAATTCTGGTCGACAGCAGCAGCAGGTTAGATCTGTTTACTTCACCATTCCAAAAGTCGAGATCGTCTTCTAGACGATCTAATGTTGTTTCTCAGATCTAGGCATTTTGCAGTTTAGTCCCATTTCAACATTTTATCGACGCATATCGAATCCATACCCGCCAACAAGAGCATAGCTTTACTGACATGATGTATAACCGTGTGATCAAGAGGTTACATGCTTAAATTCCTCCCCTGAATCAAATATATATACAAATATATATATCCATACCTAATGGTTATCTGGAGGATGGTGTTTTTTTTTGAATCTATATACGACCGATATCCGAAAACTGTCATATTGTTAATCTTTTTAGGAAGTGGAGTTTGGATTCTATTACAAAACAAGTTAATACCATTACAAGTCTAGGCCTTGGAGTGAGTAGAGGCTTTTTTTATCAGGAAAATATTATACCATTAAAGAAAACAAAGAAACACCATTTCTATTATGAACGTGATAGGTTATTGTCTACTGCTTTATTTTTTGGATTCTACCTAAGAACTCTGTAAGAATGGAGATGGTATAATTATTTATGTGTGTATACGACCGAAATCTTATCTACTTCGAATCGATGTGGGGCCGTGTTAACTGTTTAACACATCCCTGGGGCATCAAGTGATTTTGTATTTTTGGCATAACCTTAGGCTTAGACCAGATTCAATTATGTGGATTGTTGTTTTCAGCTATTCTTTTTGGTAATGTAGTCCAAATAGCAGTTTCATTTCCTCCATTTCTGACTGATATAGTGCTGACTCAATTGCAAAATGGACAGGTTGAACATGGTTACAACAGAAACCAGTGTACTAAAGAGGTCGTTTTTTTGTTCTTTATTTCACGGTATTGTTTTTCGATCGTGAAATCGCAAAAGAAAAAAAAAAAATCTCTTATGTGTTCTAATGGTATTAACTTCACTGTACAGGAGGAGGGCTCTGAGGAGAAAAATGATGGGTGGGAAACTGTCCACAAGAAGGCACCAAGAAAAAACCACAAGGTTACTTATTTCTCATGCAAAAAATAGTTTGACAAATACATGTTGATGTTGGGTGTGTTGTTTATATGATTCAATTAGTCCAAATGCTTCTTTGGAAGAGAACTTATAGCACAATTTCTGTTCTTTCATTCATTGAGTGACTCTGAATGTCTGACTTGGATGGTGTGGCAAAGCCTCCCTTGACAAGACAATGATATGTTTTGGGCCTTAGGATATTAAAAAATAATATAGGGATATAACAGCAATTACTTGGGAAGTAAGAAGTTTGTGGGTATAAATAGAGGCATTAGAGAAGAAAGGCATCAAATATATTGTAGCCATTTTGGTATTGGGTTTGAGAGAGTATTCTCTTGAGATGAGAGGTTCCAAGACCTATCAGATCTTAGTTTGGTTTATATTGTAGTTCTTTTCCTTTTGATATCAATCTAGATCCGACGTATCAGACAACTATTTTGTTTTTTGGTTTTCGAAAATTGTGCTTATTTTCTAATCTTTTCTGTAAACTAAGGTTCATCTTTCTCCAGAAAACATTTTAATTCTTAGTTAAATTTAGAAACACAAAAACAAGTTTTCATTGAGAAATACTTTGTTTAGTTTTGAAAACTTAGATTGATTTCTGGAAAACATAGATAAAATGGAGACTCATAGGTGGAAGTAATATTTATGACTTAATTTAATAAAAAACCAAAACCAAAACCAAAATCTTGATTGGTTTTGCTCTTGAATGAATGTGGGTAAACATGATAATCATAGACAGTTGTAATGTTTATTTAAGAACTAAAGTTGTTTGTATTTCTCAATTGATAGTTTTGTGACATATTTAGCAACAGATGCATAATTAATTTTACATTTTCCAACCATTTTAATCTCTCTTTTGGGTAAGTAACCAAGTTTTCATTGAGAAAAATGAAAGAATGTACAAAAGCATAACAGAAGTCTTCTGTTTGGAGCATTCGTGACATTGAAGTTTTTATTACACGATTATACTTACCATGTATTTCAATTTACTCATTTTCATTATGACAAAAGTGGATTTTCACCTAGTTTCTGGGCAAGTTTTTCACATTATTTTTTTACTATTAGTGAACTTTGAGAGGTTTTATGGTAGTTAGTTGCTTGGAGTTCAAACATTTACTCCAAAACTTACTCTATAGGTGCAGATAGATAATTGGGAAGGATACAAACGGCCTGCCAGTGAACAAAATTACTCGGATGAGGTCGAAGCTGGTTCCGAGCTAGAACCCTCAGAAGATGAGCTAGCTGATTTTTCCCATGCCTGTAACAAGCTATGGGAACTTGATTTAAATCGCTTGGTACCCGGAAAAGATTACGAAATTGATTGTGGTGAAGGGAAGAGGGTCAGTGGAAGGGAAGACATGGCACAAGGATGCCTCTTTAGTTGGGTTAGCGAAGACGTATTTAGGAAGCCGACGATTTCCCGCTTTTGTTCTCTACTTGATAACTACAACCCGGATCAAGGGAGCAGAGAAGTTGTGACAAATGAGGAGAGGCAAGAGCAGACAGCATTCATAGAGGAAATTAGTAGAACTGCACCAGTTAAGTATCTTCATAAGTACCTTTCATCCAAGGGAGTTACATCCAATGACTATCAAGATTTTAAGCGTATGCTGAACGGTCTGTGGTTCGATCTTTATGGTCGGGGTGGAACATCTGGTTCTTCTTCTGCGTTCGAACATGTTTTTGTCGGAGAAATCAAGGGTGAACAAGAGGTTTCTGGTTTCCACAACTGGCTTCAGGTTAGTGCCTAATTCTGAGATTAGCTGTCACAGAAAATAATGCTTGAAATAATCTATCTGTTTAATATGTATCTAATCATGGAGTCCCTTTGATAAGGCACTAGTAACAGGGGTGGAATGGAGAAGGAAATTGTTCCTCTTTAATTTTTCTAAGGTTAAATTGTATCAAAGAGCAAGATTTTAAGATTTTGTCTTTAATTTGCTAATTTCAAAATCTAAAGATCATATATGAATCTTGCTGCACACTATGTAAATTCTGGTTCTACTCCTTAAATGGAAATGGACATATTGTTCACCCAAACTGTCAGTCTTAGACAATATTTTTAACTTGTGAAGTTGACTGAGTTCTTGTGTCTCGAAATGCTCAATTGATATATACAACGTTTTGTCCGAAAATCTAACCAGCCTATCATTTTCTTAATATTAGGATTTTCTTTGTTGGAGTTTCCTGAACTTACCATCTTTCTTATATCTGACTTTTTGTCCATATGCATTTGTTTCAAATCTAGTTTTACCTCGAAGAAGCTAAAGGGAGTGTCGACTATCAAGGTTACATTTTCCCGCGGCGACGCGGCCAGTTTGTAAGTAGCTCATCTTGAAGTCATATCTTTTGTGTATTTGATTTTGAGATGCAAAGAAATAAGTTGTGAGTGCCCATGTCATGCAGCATCATTGTGGAACTTTCATAAATCATTTGAAACTGCATCTGACTTTATCATTTAATCAAGGGAAAACATTGTTGTAAATAAACCTAAAGTCACCAATTGGAAAGATGATTGTAGAACACTCATTTTCATGTTCAGCATTATTCTGTATCGAAGAAACTAAGCGTTTATTTATCGTTGTAAAATTTAAGAACTCGCCTCGCTTTCTGAAAGATAAGTATTCTTTTAATCCATTTCTTAATGATTTGTTTGCTAATCATGCAGCCTGATTCAGAAACTCAATTGCTTACCATTCAGTTTGAATGGAATGGTGTTCTCAAATCTGTCTCAAGCACTTTAGTAGGAGTTAGCCCTGAGTTTGAACTTGCACTCTATACACTATGCTTCTTCCTTGGTGGAGAGGATAACCATGTCGAGCTCGGACCATATTCTGTTAATATCAAGTGTTATCGATTAGGAAACAAAATCGGGTCTGTGTTTCCCATAGCAGAGTCTTGAAGTGAGATTAATCCAGTTAATTCCCTTAAAATCCTCAGTATAAGAAAGGATTGTATCATAGACTTTAAGATGATGATATCTTTAGAAGGTGACCAATGCTTCTATGTGATGGAAGAACATGATTCTCAGGATGTACTCATTAGTTCCTAGAGGATATTGAAACATTTGTATTATTACATGGATCTGCATTTTTATTCCCTAAACTAAATGTATATGAACCATTATCTAAATGGTTGTTGATTCTCACTCTTCTTTTTGTATATTCATTTTATCCCTTTTTTGATATTTTCTTTCATGTGTTTTGTCTTGAAATATTTATCAGGAGATTTAGTGTCGGTTTTTTTTTTTTCGTTCGGCAAGGTCTATACGATAATGCTGAACTTCCTCTTTGAGTCTTGTTGATCTAGAATCTTGATTAGTTGTTGGAGGTTGAATTTTGTTCTTTATTTTGGCGAGAGTAACTCGAATGGATGCGCCAAGTTAGGGATGGAAGTGTGCAACGAAAAAGACAAGACGAAGGGGGCGTGTAATGTCGATTTCATCTTGGATACCATCTAAAATATCAGCTCCACAGCATATTCTTGGAGGTATATCCTTAGGATGAACTCAGAGAAATAGTTTTGGGAAAATATCTTTAGGGCTCAAAGATATTTTAGGGAAAGGTCTATGTCATACTCCTTTGTGGAAAGGAGGAAGTTTCATTTCTTTCATATCTTTATTATCTAGGAATTATTTGTCTTCTCTCTATGAAATAGGAAACGCCTTTCCCTACCGTTCCACCGGTCAACTGTTAGGTCCCCTACGACATTTCACTTGTAAGCGAACATCCTATCTTTTACGGGATCATGGATAGACGATGAACCGATGAGATCTGTGTTTTAAGGCAAGGAGTTTAGCAAGGTAGTTACAAGGTTCTGTTTATAAATGTTCCATAAATGTAGCATACTCCTTTAGCAACTTATGACAATGGAAATGGAAAGGATATTTTTTTTCTTCAGTTTGTTGAGGATTCCACCATGTCTGATGCCTCACAACGACGAGATTGTAGAACTATTTCTTTCGTTGTCAATTGATTTTGAGTTGAAATCCAACATTATCAAACAAGTTCACCTAGTTTCATCAATGGCCATCTAAATAAATACATATGATCATGTTGATGAAGACTATTTCTATTTCGGTTGTAGGTGTAACGACTTAAACTAGTAGCTTTGCACCTCTTCGATCGAGTCAAGTTCCTTTGGAACCGAACTCGATCCCTGTCTCATAGCTTTGGATGACCACAGTTTTAGCCAGAGAAGGGTTGGATTCATGAAATACATTACTTTGTACTTAGCTTATTATGAGGCTGCAGAGTTTCTTCAAGTTTTTTCCTATTTTAATACCATAAAGTGTTGTCTCATTTGGGTTCTCATTTGTTTTGTTTTGTTAGGCTTTTCAGATGTATGTATGTTCAATGTGAACAGAAAGAGTTGGTGGTCCAATGAAAACTTGTAAACTAGAGTTTGTTCTTCAACTTAGGGGGTTGAGTATAAAACTTGTACACTAACATATCCCAAAGGCCAAAACAAAGGACTTCAAAGTTTAAAACCTTGTATGATGAGGTTGAGTGTGTAAACTTTGGGGATCTAATCTTAATATTACATCTCACATACTTATAAATTTTCATCATCAAAATTGAGTTAGAGATATCATTTTGGTGTCTAAACTTTGAAATTATCAAAGAAGTCTTGATATTAATTTGTTTTTTTTTTGAGTTCAACAACAATAGAGGGTTTGGAGGATTCAAAATTATGATTGTTTTTTGAGAAAGTTATATTTATGACTCAATTAAGTGCATAAAGTTGGTAAAAAAAAGTGAAATTTGAGGTCCATTAATACAGTGATATTAAGAAAATGGAGAACCACAAAAAATCATTCCTTGATTTTTCAAAAAAAAAAAGAAAAAAGTCATTGCTTGAAATTTGATGTGCATTCAATCCAAGTCTTTCCCTTTACCAAAAAAAGGTACTTTTTTGTGGTTGGTTTATTAAAATTCAAACATTCACCGGCCTAAGTTCAAAATGAAAATGTAACTAAAGCTATATCTAAAGAAACATATTTTTCACTAAGTCCAAAGGTTTAATGATTGGTTGCTAGAATATAAAATATTTTAAGTGTTTTTCTATATTAAATATCATCGGAGCAAACGTTTTTTGTTCAAAATATGATCATCCATTTTTAATATAGTTTCTCGTTTCTAATTTTTGAAAAACATATTATTCGATAACATTATCAAGCAAAACAAATTTTTTAGTAAGAGAGGTTGAAGCATCATAATAACATTTTTCCCATTCTCCCAAAGTGGAAATGCTATTGCCACTCAAATGAAAGTCTCAATTATTTACCCTAATTCACACATATCTATAATCTCTCTATCAACCAATTTTCTTTTCCAACTCATTTTTCTTTTTCATTTGATGAGAGGAAAAATGAAAAAAAAAAACATGTGAAGGGATAAGAACTAATGGCCTCCACATAAAAATCTAATGGTTGGCCTAACAATTAGATGGAAACAGCTCAGCTTGGTTGCTCTTCTTCTCTAAAAGACTAAACTGTCAAAACCAAAGTTTGGATCTTTCCCAATCCAAGTTTCTGCTTTGCCTTCCAATCCAATTGGCTTACACAATGAGAATCTTATGGTCTCCATCTTTCAAATTCAACCTCTCCTTTTCATGGGTTATATTAAAAAAAAAAAAGTCCTTAAAATCACTTGAGTAAGTTTCTTGGCCAAGGGTTGAATGAGAAAATTGGCAAACATAGAGTTGTATATTTCTTTATTATGACTCGGAAATCGAAACCCTTCCTTTGTAGACGTGTATTTAATTTAATAGTAACCATTTATTTATAGACAATCATTTGACTTAATAGTTAGTCCTCCTACATATTTAGGGACATCTGCATCCATCCCAAGGTTGGAACCCAAAAGATAACAAAAAAATTTATAATTGAATTTATTTGTAGGTTTTGAATTTGAGAGCTTTGAAGAGTATATCTCGAAGATCTCAAGCCTCTTATCTAGTATTAATTTATTTCAACTTCATCGATCATGAAAATCGGTATTTGATTATTTGAGCAATAATGTCATCTAAGTGTTGGTCTCACTCCCTATTATACTAATAAAATAAAACAAAAAATAAACACAATAACACACAACGAAGGGTAGCCATGTTGAATTTTATTAAATAATTAATCAAATCAAAAACTCAATTTAAAAGATAAATTTAATCATATCAACAATTGCAGATAAGATTTTGATCTTATCACCACATTGTGCACATTGCTCAAATATTACCATTTCTTTGGAGCCAATAAAGCAAAGTTAGAAAATAATGAATTCCACATCAGTGGGGGCACTGAGGGGATTTTGGTTGGCTTTTAGCAATTTACGAAACAAAGAGAACTCTTTGTTTTCAGCCACATGTGTGTAAGCTAGAAGATGCTTTACTTGGTCTTTCTTATCCTAATGCAACCAACACCAATAAAAATTCAATATTCCCTAAGTTTTTTCCCATCCACACAAATTTAGTATGAAAAAAAGAACATAGTCCACAAATCAATTTCTTTGTGGGGTTTCACATAGTTTTGGCCAAGCAAATTGCTTAACTGAGATAGAGATATAGTTCAGCTTTAGGAAATGACTGAGTTCCACTTGTCCTTTTGCCTTCTTTTTTTCTTGGTCTACCAAAAGGGGGAAACAAATACAGAAAAGGGAAGCAAAAATTAAGATATTTTAGCCATTTATGTCTTTGATATTTGAGAATTATATCAGAGTTTAGCCATGTTTAGATCTACAAGAATCAACCGAATGGTCAGTGGTGTAATGGTTTCATTGTTTGATTATAAACCAGTTCAACACCAACGTCACAGGTTCGATTCCGAGAATCGGTATTTGTTCCTCCTCCCCCGATATGTACTCATAAAAGATCTACAACAATCACTTAAAACTAGAAAGTAGCTAAAAGTTACAGCTTGATCCAGGACAAGTTCAGTTAACAGGCTATTGGTCCCCAAACAAATATCAGAAACTTAAACAGAATTCATTTGAGAATTTGTAAAGATGTAACTTTAGAGAGCAAAAGAAAATGTAAAACATTTATGAACTTAGCTTTAATTGGTAAGAAACATATACATATATTCGTCAAAAGAAGAACAACGTAAGGACCGAGGTAGAAATAATTCTCGTCCCAACGAAAGCTAAGGAATATTACGAAAGGTGAGGCTTCGGATTGTTAATAGTCATCAACAAGCTACGGTTACTAGAACTTGGTTTTGATATTTTGGTTGGTTAGCCTTGCCTTTGCATTGCTATTGTTGGGAATGCAAACAAAGTGTTGTAGAATCCCACATCGGTTAAATAAGGAGTAGATTATAGGTTTATAAGGGAAGACAAACATCTCCATTGGTGTGAGGCCTTTTGGGTGAAACCAAAAGCAAAGCCATGAGGGTGTATGCCCAAAGTGGACAATATCACACCAATGTGGAGATCCGGATAGGTTTGTCGTCCCTTTACAGCTATGCATATGCTTACATGAAGGATGCTGTTGAGATATGCCTTGAACTGTTTAATGTCCTACGATTACTTAGTTGGGGGTCTCGTTGTCGAGTCAGCGAGTTGGGATCCTAAGGGCGAGGCCCATAGTGGGAGTTCGGGGGCAATGCTGCCCGAAATATGTAAAATCCTATTTCTACTTTTGTATATGAGCTTTTATGTAATTGAGCTTTATCTGTAATAGGATTTAATGAGAGTGCATTATATAAACGCCCCCGAAACCTAAACGAAATATGTAAAATCTTATTTCCCCTCTCTGCCCGTGGAGTAGCTAACACACTGTTAGTGAACCACATATTTTTTTTTACGTTTTTCTCTATATTTTCGGTTGATTGTTGATTGACGTTTACATAACAGATGCAAATTGGTAATGTTTATAACTAGAATTTGCAAATAATCATTTTGAAAATTTAAGATTTCTAAGACTATAAAGCGGACGTAAGAAATGCGTAATATCGAAAACGACTTTGAAAGGTGAAGCTAACAAGTTTTGGCTTTATGTACTTTTTCGTTCTAACCGCGAGCCCACAGCCTTTGTTGTCTCCTTCAAATTTGAAAAGTGTATAAACTTTTTCAGAGATATCTTCTCATAAATCTGCAGCATCTTCATACATTTCTTTACCTTCTCTTTTTTTGAGTTATTCTGCTTTCTAAAGAGAAAAAAATGACTTTAACATTACGATCTTCAACTTCTTTCATCAGTTTGAAAGATACCAAGATCATAAAGGCTCCTCTTCTCGAAGATCTCCATGGCATAATCTCTTTCAAGCAAGCAAAACCGCCACCGAGCCGACTCCGAATAAGAAGTTCACAACATGAGAACAAGATGGAAAGAGGGAGTGACAAATCGGAGAAACTTCACTCTCTATCTTTGAGTCACCACACAAATGACTTGAGAGTTCCTGTGTTTGTTATGCTTCCGCTCGACACGGTTACCCTCGGAGGGAGTCTTAACAAACCTCGAGCGATGAATGCGAGTTTGATGGCCTTGAAGAGTGCAGGTGTGGAAGGAGTTATGGTGGATGCTTGGTGGGGATTGGTGGAGAAAGATGGTCCTATGAAATACAACTGGGAAGGCTATGCTGAGCTTGTGCAGATGGTTCAAAAGCATGGCTTGAAGCTCCAAGTAGTCATGTCTTTTCATCAGTGTGGAGGAAATGTTGGAGATTCTTGCAGGTAATAATAATCCAAATTCTCATTCAACTTTGTCTTCTCTAAATCATTCTCGACTTTTCGGTTAAGCTTCTCTTTTCGATGTTTCAGCATTCCTTTACCTCCATGGGTGCTCGAAGAAATAAGCAAGAACCCGGATCTCGTTTACACAGACAGATCAGGAAGAAGGAATCCTGAATACATCTCATTGGGATGTGATTCATTACCTGTGCTCAAAGGAAGAACACCAATCCAAGTTTATGCTGATTACATGAGGAGCTTCCGGGACCGATTTAGAGACTATTTGGGCGAAGTTATCATGGTATGAATCTTCATTTCATTCAGTTCTCTTAATCTTTAATCTCCTTAGCTATATCTAAAGACCTTTTAATCCTCAGCTTAGTTATAGGTGTTTGCAATAATCTAACTTCGAACACCGAGTAACTCGATCGTTTAAACGGTCACATAGATGGATTTCGAGCCTTCTCGTTTAAAGATAAAGTTCATATGCAATTGCAGGAAGTTCAAGTTGGAGCTGGTCCATGTGGGGAACTCAGATATCCATCTTATCCAGAGAGTAATGGAACTTGGAGATTTCCAGGAATTGGGGAGTTTCAATGTTATGACAAGGTACTTCATGCTAGACTCGATATACTTCATTCGTATTAATCTCGAACTCGTCCAAAACCAAAAAAGTTAAGAGCAGGATCTTGCTATATCAAACAAACTAGTACTTTTTGAAGCAAGAATGACTTAAACTAGTCTAAGAATAGGCTTTAAGTAATTACAAGGTAGGAGAAACAGTGGAAAAGTACTAGAAATAGTAGAAAATAGTTAGCTTAGAAACGGAACAGTTCTCGAGATTTTTTTCGAACGGTTATACCTTTTCGCATTTGACAAAGTATGGTGTTCTTTTGTGTTCAACAGTACATGAGAGCTTCCCTTGAGGCAGCAGCAGAGGCCATTGGAAAAAGAGACTGGGGAAGTAATGGAGGGCCACATGATTCAGGTCAATACAACCAGTTCCCTGAAGATACAGGATTCTTCAGGAAGGAAGGAACATGGAAGACGGAATACGGCGACTTTTTCCTTGAATGGTACTCGGGAAAGCTATTACAGCACGGCGATACAATTTTATCAGCTGCAAAGGGAATTTTCTATGGAACTGGTGCAAAACTATCAGCAAAAGTAGCTGGCATTCACTGGCATTACGGTACTCGATCCCATGCTGCAGAGTTAAATGCCGGGTACTACAACACTCGACACCGAGACGGTTACTCGCCTATTGCGAAGATGCTGGCTAAACACGGAGTTGTGCTTAACTTCACTTGTATGGAAATGAGAGATGGACAGCAGCCTGAGTATGCAAATTGCTCACCAGAAGGATTGGTTCGACAAGTGAAGATGGCTACAAGGAATGCTAATGCAGAACTTGCTGGTGAAAATGCATTGGAAAGGTATGATGGAGGAGCTTATGAGCAAATTTTAGCCACAAGTAGATCAGAATCTGGAAATAGCTTGACTGCATTCACTTACTTGAGAATGAACAAGAACCTTTTTGAACCCCACAACTGGCGGAACTTGGTCGAGTTCGTAAAGAGCATGTCGGAAGGCGGTCGAAACCGGAGACTATCAGAATCTGACTGCAGTGCCAGTGATCTTCATGTTGGATTCATCAAGGAGAAGAAGAAGACCAAGACCAAGGAAGTTGCTGTGGTGTAGAAAGGAAACAATCAAGCATATACTTATGATAGTGTGTTATAGTTAAATAGATAAAAAGGAGAAAAAGAAAATAGGGAAGTAATCAATTTACTGTCAAAAGTCTTGTAATGTTTTTACCCTCATACTGATGTGGTATTTTATACTTCCAAAATTGTAGTTATTGAGTACCTTGACAAACCATCCTAAATCATTTGTAATTCAATTATATACATATTTTGAAGCAGTAAATAATGATGGACCTTGTTAGTTAGATAATAATCCAACATTTTTTTTTTGAAACTAAGCAAGCTTCATTTGAAGGGAGACCAAACAGAGGTCCCAATCCACAACCCGGACTGCGACCGAACAAGATACAGAAAGAAAACTAACTTAGAACTTCAACTACCATAATAAGTCCAACATTACATGAAGGGAAGTGTTGGATTGTGCCTAATTATCTAATAGACTCAATCCAAACCCATGAAGAAGCCTAAAATCATGTCCAATAAGGCTATGAAGGTGTTCTTGTTGCAGCACAAATTTTAAGCAATTAGTAAGTGTGAATTATACGTAGCGACGAACATCGGGGAAGGTCGTTAGAAGCATTCGAAAGATAGAATCTTAAGAGCATTCTAAGGAGAATCAAGGGACATTCAAGCTAGTGAAGTTACAAGTTATTTGTTGAAAGAGAAATTTCAGATCTTCCACAACCTTCAAATTGTATAACGGTTGTTAACAGTATCTGTGATCAGATTGATGTTATTAATAACTTAATATGCAATTTCTATTTTAAAGGGGCATTAAAGATTATGAGAATTTTTTTGTTGATGTTTTTTGTTTGTTGGTTTTTTTCAATAAAAATCTCTCAAAATAGCCTCACTTCATCACTAAATAAGACTTATATTAAGAGGAATATCACATTTTGTTATGAAAATTGTAAACAACAATAAAAAATAAAGAAAAATGTGGGACAAAGAATACACAGGTTTATGTGGTTCTTTAATGTTGCATTAGCTATGTCCAAGAGCAGATGAGAGAAACCATTATATTTAGAAGTTTGTGAAGAATATAGAATGCTTGGTAAATGGATAAAGATTTTAAGCCGAATTACATCATTTAACTCAAATTACATAAATACTCAATATGAAAAATAAAATATAACCAACATATTTTCTAGCGCAACATAGTTGATTCGAGGCATTTTTATTGTTACCCTTCTTCTTTTTTTTTTTTTTTTTTGAGGAAACTCTTCCTAAGACTTCGACTATCATCCATGTTTCTTCTCATTTTCCGTTAGTATTATCTACCTTGTTTGATTTAAATTTATTTCGGGAAAACATTTCAACTAATGGGAGTGAAGCACATGTTGGAAATTTTATTGGAAATGTTTTAATCCATGAAAGAGATGTCAAGTTCACCTAGATTTGTATGAGATTGCTTGTTCTTGAGGACTCACATTTTATGAGGGAATCTTGAAATACATTTATCCTGAAAAAACAAGACATGGGTGCCTTTCAAGCTCACCCAAGCAATTCTTACTTTAAGCACTTGTCTATTTTCACTCCATTATTCTTGTAAGAAAAGTATTGTAAAGACTAAAGAGAGTTCTTGTTGGGTGCTTTTGAGACCCTAGTAAGTTCATTTAATCTATTTGTTAACTCTTCTCAAGAACAAGACTTCAACTAAGGGATATGACCATTATAGTATATTTGAAGAACTTTTATTGTAATGTACTTCGTATTCGTACATTAATGTGTGTCGTCGCACTCTAATCTTAACATAATTGATGAAAGGGAGGGAGAGAGAGAGTACAAATTGCAGGAATGGTATATAATATGGTTACTTAGAAGACCAGATTTATTATACCTTCACAAGAATATGTTCTTGAATCCAGACAAAACAACAAGAAAACAAGGAAAAACAATTGTATAGCTACTCTGTCAAATGGACAAGATTTACATGATTAAATTTAAATTTACTTCCAAGACATTGAGTTAAAAAGATGAATTTTAGGGAGTTACAGGTCAAAACTTTTCTTACTCTTACTTCATCCTGAAGAATGTAATAATCTCAGTCAGTAACCAAGTAAAGGTATTCAGAAGATCAAACCTTTCCTCTTCCAGTCATGGCATGCTTTTGATCAACAAATCTCGGAGATTACACGACGCCACGAGACTGGTTCTGACTACTGCTGGAGCTCGATTTCTCTTCCGCCATTAGCAGAGCTTTCTGTAAACTTTCAACTACTTCTGTCATCGTTGGCCGACTCATTGCGTTCTTGTTCAGACACCGGTCGGCCAACTTTGCAACTTCCCGGGCAGAAGACAAAGAATACTGGTTTCTGAGTCGGGGATCAATTAACATGGTGAACATACTACTGTCAACTGGAAACTGCCTCACCCATTGTAGAAGTTTCTGCTCTCCCGTTGGGCGGTTTCTATCCAACGCTCGTCTGCCTGTGAGGAGTTCATACAGAACTACTCCGAAACTCCATACATCACATTGGATCTTGAGACGTCCTGTTTCAACATATTCGGGAGCAGCATATCCCTGTGTTCCAACCACCTGACAAACGACAGAACAGCCATTTAACAATATAGGTGCAACCAAAAGCACAATCCAGGCAATGAGACATTAGTTCACATCCCAGCACCATAATATATTTTACACAAGAAAAAAAAAAAAAAAAAAAAAAATATATATATATATATATATATATATTACACAAAGACGCATGATGCAAAAACCACATACTGCTGTAGAAACGTGTGTGTGACCACCACTAGGTCCTTCTCTAGCAAGACCAAAGTCAGAGAGCTTGGGCTTGAAGTTCTCATCCAATAGCACATTCGCTGATTTAAAATCCCGATATATCACCTATGCAAATGTACGATAAAAAATGATATCAACAAATTTGACATGATGGGATTGCATAAATAAATAAATCAAACAACAGAAAAGGAGAGGACTACTATCGGTTCGTTGTGACTTGCGGCAAAAGCTTAAAGTTTTACTGCTTGCAAGCAAAAGGAAAAGGAAAACTTTTTTGATGCTGACAATTTTCTACCCTCATTTATTGGATCTAATAGAATAATTTAGAACAAATGCTATTTAGTAGAAGTTTGTAGCACTGAGGTTATTTGAGTATGATTAAGTTCTCCACCAAAGAGTGAAAAGGAAAAATAGCAGACTAAAGCCAAGAAAAATAGTGTTTCCACAAAGACACCAAGCAGAATTTGGTGAAGAAAGGCGATCGATGACACCAAAGATTCAAAGCTCTCTCGTTTAAAATGTGAGTGGAAGGAAATAGAAGAATCTTTGAAGAGGTCTAGAAGTGCAAGTGAATGTGGTTACCAAAGTGCCAACACTTCCACACTAGGTTACCAAAGTAACTTATATGATATTAAATTCTAAGTAGGACTTAAGACTTAAGAGACCACGATGGCTGGAACACACTTATTTATTTTGATATCCATAACTGCCTAAGCCAGCTTGCACACACCTCGACTAGTGTCACGGGACATACCACTGACCCTACAACATTTGGATGACAAAAAATCTCGTAGGAAATTAATTCATAGGTAGGTGGCCACCATGGAGCACCCCAAGGCCCTCTTTGACCACTTGAGTCACTCCATGATGGTTGGAACCCATTTATTTACCATAGGGGTGTTCCTATGCTTTGAGAAGGATCTTGCCTTCCCTTTTCGTAATGTTTCTGTGGTGATAGAATGGTTCCTATAAACATGGCACCTTAATTATAATACCTGAGTCTTTATTAGTTAATGGTTTTTTTATTAGTTTTCTGTTTAAAAAAAATCAAGATAGTAAGCTCTGACAGTTTCCTGTATTTAGAGTCTTTCAATTTTTTTTGATGACTCTAGAACTTGGAGCTTCGCCCCTCTAAACCCGGGGCACCACTGGTCCATCCCTAGGCTGCAACACTGGGATACATGGGAGGAATGGAAGCACAATTAAGGGTGTCTACAAATTAATGTCACAAGCGGGTCTCAAATCTAGGACACCTTGAGGGGAGTATTACCCTAAAATCCATTGAAATTTAAAATTACGATGGTAAAAAAGAAAACCAATGAAAAAAGTACCTGAACTTCTAATCCTCCATGTAGATAAGCCATGCCCTGACCTGCTCCAATGATAATCTCTAATCTTTTATTCCATGAGAGAGTTGGCGACACTCTTTGGAAAAGATGGTATTCCAAGCTCCTGTTGGGAAGGTACTCATAGACTAACAGCCTCTGAATCCCTCTCTCGCCATCTTCAGCCGCGTAACCCAGAAGTTTAACTAGATTTGGATGACTAACTACACTGAGAAATTGAACTTCTGCAAGCCATTCTTTATGGCCCTACACAATGGAAGAACTCGACCGTAAGAAAAGCTATGACACAAATAAACAATGCAAAGTTCAAATCATGTTGTTTAGAAATAATCTACATTGGATGGTACATTTTTTGAAGGGTTTTGAATTGTTTTCATAAGAGCCCTTAACTTGAGAAGAACACTAATATTCTAAAGAATAACATTGAGAACAAAAATACAGCCCATATATGTACAGATGAGGAGACAACAAAAAGACACCAAATGTACTAAACAAATAACAACCAAAAAAAACAAAGAGTAGCAAAAAACCAGGAATGTATCTAACATGAGATGAAAGAGAAACTAAGAAAGTCAGCTAGTTTTCATTCTTTAGAGTATTATGTTGCTTAGCTTAGAGAATATTCTATTACTTTTATTTTATTCTATACAGACAGATGATTAGAATATTGATAAACATCCATATATGATTAAAGGGATTGCTCTTAAAATATTGAATCCTCAGATCTACTCAAAAGCATCTAGACAAAACAATTGAACCAAGAGAATAGAGAATGATAAAAAAGAGAGGGCAATAACACCTGCAAGCTATGCTGGTTGAGTTTTTTAATGGCAACCACAATGGGTTCATCTTCAACATTGGAAGTTGTGGGCTTAACTCTTCCTTTGTAAACCGACCCGAAACCGCCCTCCCCAATCTTCAACATCCTGTTGAATCGATTAGTTGCATCAACAAGCTCTTGGAGGGAGAAAACCCTCAAATTCTGCTCTTTCTCTTTATACAATTCAGGAATACTCCTAGATGGCAATGAATTCGATGGTCTAAATCCATTTTTCTTGGCCGAATTTTTGGATTTGTCTCCTTGGTTCAACTCTGGAGCAGATTTGGATATCCCTTTGGACTTGGACTTCCCCTTTGGATTAAAGAAACACTTCATCTCTTAAAACTCAAAAAAAAAAGCAAAAAAAAAGCAGATTTCCAGAAACCCAATTCTCTAAAGTCAGATTCAGAAGCAATCAAGTGAAAAAACCACAACCCAACAGAGATTAGGGGATGATATGAAGAAATAAAGAGAACCCAGATGAAATCAAAGCAGGAAAAGCGAAACCCTCGTGCAGGTGGGTGAAGAACATGAGAAAAAACGCATAAAAAAGTGGATTAAATAGTATGAAAATAAGGGTTTTGAGTGTGAAAAGGGTGAGGGGGGTTGGGAAAGGGACAGAAGTAATACCAGATTTTTCAACAGCGTCAATGACCGAACTGAGAAGAACTTTCAAAATCGGGACTCATCCATCAATGGGGCCTTTGAAATCATCAAAACGTCATTGCTTCACGCGGTGATTTTGTTCATATGTGCTCATTAGCGCGATTCAAATTGGAACGCACAAATTATTTTTCCTCAGATTCGTCAAACTGCAAAATGCAAAATTTCTATTTTAGATTGGGTGAGGCTATTACAAATACGAATTGGGGGAGAGAATACAAATATCGATTCTTTCCGTGTTTGAACACGTCTGGTGTTGGACTGGTTTACAACCAAACAAGGAAACCATTGCGTCAATGATTCTATTTTAGAGTGTGTTAGGACTAAATCGGATTGGTTGTAATAACTTAATCTATGTTTGTCCAACAGTTTATTATAATCGGTGATTATTTAAATATGCGTGCCCGTTTATCTAAATCTTTGTATCTGTTTATTCAAATTTTACCTACACTATTTTTTGTTACAATAATCAACCTCTCAAATATAGTTTATCATAACCCTCGTTATAATGACATGTCATTCAAACACCGTTTATAGTAATATCTGCTTATCATTATTCAACATTTATCATAACTCTCTGTCTATCATAACTAAATTAGTGTGCCAAACACAACCTTAGGGGATTACAAATTTTAGAGTGAAAATGAATTAACATCAAATCTGATAACCAGTTCATCATCCACCTATTCAGTAATTTATTTACAATTCTAAAATTTATAATTAATTTTCTAAATAATTAGTTATTTTTCAATAAAAAGTTAAACTAACATACAAAAGTAAATAAATTATGGTTTGATTCAATTTTTATTGATTTTTATCGAACTGATCTAATAACTTTTGGTTTTCTGATGTCTAATAATATTATAAGAAAATTTTGACTTATATGAGGGATCGGTTTCAATTTTTTTGTCACCCTAATAGCCATATACTAATATCCCTCGATTATTATTGTTGTTGACTCTTTAATTTAGGCCTTGATTATTTCAAATTTTTGGGACTTCTTTTCTTTCTTTCTTTTTTCTTTTTTTTTTTTTTCATTTTTTCATGTATTATTTTTTGTCTTTTGAGTTCAAAACAACATTTTGGGTTGAATATTCAAATATAACGCTTCTGGGTGGACCTGTTACTATTGTTGAATTATAATTTGGTCTTTCTACTCTCAAAAAATATAATTTTAGTTCTTAAACTTTTAAAAGTTAATTTAAAATTGGCCCAAATAATAAATTTAGAGTTAATATTAATTAAAATTAGTGCAAAATATTAATAATTTTAATACAATGAAGAAAAAATGTGAACATATAGAAGATAGTAATTTCTTTAAAGAAAAATAAAATAATCACAAAAATTAAGGTCGAACTTTAAGTTTTTATTATTATTATTATTATTATTTTTTTTTTTAGAGATAGAAACGAAATAAACCTTAAAATTTAGAAACTAAAATTGAACTTTCGAAATTTTAAAATTAAAATGAAATAAATCTCAAATTTAAGGAATCAAAATTGAAATTTTAAGTTCACAAATTAAAGGTCAAATTTGAGAGAGCAAAATGACATTTTATCCTAATTAATATGCATCATAAATTTAAAAATAAAAAAGTATAATGACCAAGAGATTATAGGTTTAAAAATAAAAAAGTATATTTTCTCAAAATAAAAAAATCTAAATTTTATAAATTTAATTAAGTAAAAAAACTATTTTTTTCTAGGGGAATTTGCATGTATATTACAATAAGATAAAAAAATTGAGTAAATAGTAACTTTTTGAAAATATTTGCAAATC
>JBBMEF010000022.1:14027907-14045826 GCA_037832685.1 Sicyos baderoa
ATTATTACTTAACTTAAAAAAATATATTAATATATTAATATATATATTTATTATTATTAGGAGTAGTATTATTATAAAAGAAGTGCTTTAATCCATCAACAAATCTGAGACCGAATGTCGCCATTTTATAAGAGAAACACAAGAAAGAAAACAAGAGGAGAATTGGGGTGCTACTCCTTTTTTTTATAATAAATATAAAGTAAAAAGAGAGGGATGGGATGTGTAGCACAAAAAATGTGCATAAAATAATATCATGATGAGAGTGCTATTCCGAATGCACCTAAATTCTTTTCGGAAAAACAAATCTCCTCCTACGTCACGTACCCTATTCAACAAATCATAATAAGAGTACCTAAAAAAGTATCCATGATTGAGTAGCATGATCCAGCCAACCCACTCTTACTCTAGATTGATCCTAAATTCAACTTTAAAATGCATCTTTTATCTACCAATTCATAATTAAAAAGATGGTGAAACACAAAAAAGAAAAAAATTAAAATTGAAATTAATCTACTTAACAACGTCAAAAATAGTATAACTCTACTGACATTTTATACGACTTAAAGATGGACTAAGGGTGCTCTAGATATAGGAGAACGAAACTCCAATTTCCTAATTTTGAGAAGAAAAAAAATATATATAATAAAATAAGTAAACCTGAGTGAGTGACTTATATTACACTACTCTTTAAATTGGGATAGGGATATTCAATTTATATTTTTATTAATTTTTTTTTAATTCAACCATGTAAGCAGTTAATTCATGATCTAACCATCATATAGTGGCTGATCAATTGGTCAAAAGGTCATAATCTTTGAGTGTATAAAGTAATGAGTTTAACTATTTAAAAATTAATTTCTTACAAAAAATTTGGCATTCAAATATTGAAGGATAATTATTTTTATTTAAAAGATTAAATAAATATGTAGTAAATACTTGTGTCACATATACAATAAATATACTCACTCTACATACGCATGTGTCAAAGACACATAAATATGTATACTTTTTAAAGTTTTTATTTGTAAAATAATTTTGTGTGACTCTAATCAAACCACATAATTCAAATGTAGACTCTCTAGTCTCCTATACATCCTGTGTATTGTGTAGGGAAGTTTTCATCTTTTTGTTATATCAATAATGGGTACTCCAATGTTTTTTTTTTTTTGAAATAATTAGTTCTTCAATGTTAATGAACAAAATAAAAGAAGAAAAAAAGATAATATTATTATTATTTCTTTTTATTAATCAAAATAGGTGATGGAAGTTATTATTCATTAAAAAGTCACGAGTTATGGATATTGACTTAGATGAAGATGGATGTTGACTTTTTATTTCATTATTGCAACACTATTTTTCAATAGAATATTATGGGCATGTTTGAGTTTGAGAGGATGGGTTGAGTTGGGATGGGAAGAGAAATAAGTGAAATAAGTTTATGTTCGGGGAGAAAACAAAAGATAAAATTATGTTTGATGGGATTGAAAGAGAATGGTTGTAGTTTTTATTTAAATAAAAAAATGAATATTTAATAGTTTTTTAATAGTAAAGTTATGTTTGATGGGATGGAAAGTGAATTGTTGAAGTTTTTATTTAAATAAAAAAATAAATATCGAATAGTTTTTTAATATTTTAATATTTAAATAAAAATGTGGGTCAACGCGTGGAGTTAGGTAGGAGTTGGATGGACCCATGGAAGTCCATAAGGGCAAACATGGAATAGAAACCAAGCCAAGCCAACTCCACCATTTGTCCATAGGGCAAACATGCCCTATAATGTTATTCGGCAATCAAAACTCTATTTTTCCATTAATTACATTATAATATTCTTATTTTTCAAAGAAAAAAAAAACTATTTTTTCCAGTACTCAAAAAAAAAAAAAAAAAAAAACTATTTTTCCGCAATGTTATACACTTAAATCGACTGATTATCTCAAGAAGATACATCATCTCGGGTAAATAATATCAATTTTAAAGAAACAACGTCAAATTATCTATCTATCTTTTTATTTCATCATTTCTCTCAATTAGTTTATAATAAAAGATTGAGTGCTAAAGTGAATATAACTAAGTGACATATACTACTTTTCTTTAGATTGAGATATGGATATTTAATATATATTTTATTAATTTTTTTAAGGGATTTTGCATGTATAATAAAAAATGACAAAATATTTATATTTATAACACAAAATTAAAATTAATCTATTTTTGTGGCACGAAAATCAAATTGAATTCTATCACTGATGAAATTCAATCATTAGTAAACTCATTATATCATTGAGTTGAGTTTTATTACTAATAGGAAATTGAGTCCTATCACTAGTTGATTATTTTAAAAATTGTGGTGCAAATATAATACAAAGAAGTAGAATGCAGATAAATATATTTTTTTTATTTGAGATGAGAACATTTAATTCATGATTTAATTCAACAATAATTCAAGTGAATGTATTCAAACTCTCTTATTCATAGGTATACTTCTATCAAATGAGTAATTTTTTTTTTTTTTTTTTGAGAAAAGTAATTATTTTTGTTGGATATATATATATTTATAGGTTAAAAGAAATCAATAATCGATTCTCCAATGTTACCCAAAGAAAGAAGAAAAAAAATATCATATTTTTTTTATTAACCAAAATAATTGAGAAGATATTGTTCATTAGAAAGTCACGAGCGAGGGATGTTGACTTTTTATTTCATTGATTGCAGCATCTCTACAAAACTGATACCAATAATGGTTTTCGAAAACAAAACTGCCAAAACAGCCCACAATTTTTGTTCAATTTTCTTTATTATTATTTTTTTAGAATATAATTTTTTGTTCAACTTTCACATGGTGATGTTTTTTTTTATCAAGTTTTCAAAGTTTATTTATTTATTTGTCGGTGGTAATGTATTTTTGTTAGTATAAATTGAAAGAAAATGATCAACAAACTCTATATAAAAAGTTGATCGTGGAGTTAAAATGAATTATTACCAAATAAGATAATCAAATTATACTTCAAACTTATATAAATGTTGCAATATTAACTTTAGACTTGAGTTTCTCACAAAATTAAAAAAAAAAAAAAAAAAACTTTAGACTTGAAATTACATTATAAAAATACGTGTATGACTATTTTGTGTATTAAACATGCTATTTTTTTAAAAATTCAATACAATAATTAGAGGAAATTCGAATAGTTATTAATAACCATGATTGTAATATTTAAATAAGTTCAAAATCCAATTTGATGAAATGAAAAATATTAGGGTAAAAGTTGATGACAATTGTAAGGTTAGAAGTTTTATTATTTATCTATTTATTTTATTGTCAGGTATTTTTTTCTTTCTTTCATTTTTTCTCTTGAGCATTTTATAGGCCGGTCTTCAACCTTCTAATCTGGTGTATAAAATTCTCAAATGGTAAAATTTGGATAATTTTAAAATTTAATCTTAACCCTTTAAAACACAATTAATTGGTTATTTCAAAAATAAAAATTCAAAACAAAATAAAATAGAATTATAAAGTGAACTAATGGTTAATAAGACTTCAGAATTAAAAGATAATAAATTCACTCTATAATGGCTATCCTCCATAGTCATAAATATAAAAATAAAATTAACAAATTTAGTATATAAATCATGCAAATACTTTACCAAGAAAAATTACCTTTTTAATCACAAATACCAAATGTTATTTAAAAAAAATAAATAATAATAAGACTCCCTAGGTTTATCCGTTTCAATAAATCTAAAACAAAAAAATTGAATTCAAATAAGACACCAAACAAAATACATTCTAAAAAACAAAAAATAGATATATAATCCTAGTAACCACAATATTACACAATTTAAATCCACTCTCTCCCAAATGTTCATAGAGGAACATTCAAACTAGCTTTTGACTTGTCAAGTCTTAATTGAAACGAGACGAATATATACAAACTAACTTTAGACTCGTCAAGACTTAGTCGAAACGAGACTTACAACACCCTCCTTTTTGTATATAGTTATCTAAAACTTGTTCCTTTCTTTATAGCCAAAAGAAAAACCACAAAAAAAATTCAATGGAGATTTACAATTCAATAGAGTTCAAGAGAACAAATTGCTGAAATCACACTTACACTTAGCAATTTTGTGTGGGGAGGGGAAGGAAAGATCATTCATAATTGCATTCAATCAGCAAACTCAATTATCTTTTTTGTTTGCCTCTTCTTTCCTTACATCCAAACACCCATTTTCCAAGAAAACAACAATAACTTATTTTCTTAATCACAACTCTCATGTTGCAATCTCATCCACCTCAGAATTGAATACAAAACTTGGGAAGGTGGTTGTTATGTCCCTGCCAAAAAAAAAAAAAAACAGATTCAAGAATTTGAAATGTACTATGTTGCTTGAAAGCAAAAGGATTATATGCTTTTCTTTACCTCAAGTATGGAAGGGTCATGACTTTCAATAATGATGGATTCTTAGAAACAAAATTTTGCCATTCAATCTTGTCTATCTTCCCATCTTGGTTCACATCAGCCTCCAAGAAAGTCTGTCCACAAGTATTGAAAGACAATATTCCATGAGATAAAAAGGTGACAGCGACACGAAATTTAGTATCGAGTTCTTGAATGTAGCTCTACTGGCTGGAACTTCGACACGGGGCAGACAAAATTCTTTTTCAAAATGATGATTCGCATATTTCGTCCTCATAGTTTGCCTATTTCGTAAATCATAGCCACATATTTCGGAAAAGATACCAACGCCTACTTTTTTGTTAACGAATTCGCTTTAACTATAACTGATAGAAGAGTATGAACTGCAAATTCGCAAAGCACGTGACGTTTGAAACCATTTCTAGAAAACAGTGCAACAATATGTGAAATAAACAGATCCTAGGGGTTTAGTTTGCAATTGTCCCTCACAAAAAAAAAAAAGATTTTATGATACCTCACCTTATCAAGGATTATCTCTATTGTCTCATCAGCTAACTTCATCTCAGATTCACAAAGAAGGGCAATCAGCATTTGTTTCACCTGCCAAAGTCAAGAAATCAGAAAACTCTGATGAAGGTTACCATGAAACGTTGCACAACTCATCCATTCATAATAGCAACCAGTAAATGATACTAATTGAAGCTGGAAGAAAAACTAGTTCAGAGCAGTTTATCTATTTAAGTCAATATCCCGGGTGCAGGTGCTCTCGGATATGTAGTGAGGCGACACTCTGATTCCGGTAATTAAAACAAAAAAACTAAGTTGTTACTTTTCCGATTTAAACAGCATGCCATATCGGCTACTACGTTGAAGCATATAAATTTTCAGGCAGAAATGGAGGAGAAGAAATTGTCTACATCTTGAATGTTATATGACAATGTTGATGTAATTGACAGAAGGCATGGGAACGTACCTCTTGCCGCTCAATGTATCCAGTGTTATCCAAATCGTAAAGCTTAAACGAAACTGTAAATTAAATAAATAACAAGCATCAGCCATATGTAAGTCAATGAAAGAAGTCAAGCCCCAAGATAGAATGACACAGGTGAAGTATAAAGTATGCCATAGCCCGCACACATACATTCAATTTTGGCTTCCTCAGGAGCATTGGGATGAAAGACATTCAATGATCTTACAAAGTCACCAAAATCAATGAACCCTTTCTGTTGAACATCAAATAGATCAAAGAGCTGCACATAAAAAGGATCCATCCTTAAAATATGCCATTGGAAAATATAACAATCAAATGGAACCATAACATTTTTTATTAGGCATTTATAGAAGATTGTAAAATTTACCCGGTTTGCAAACAGATTTTCCTTCTTTCTGTTCTTAAAAATGGCGAGCTGAAATTCTTCCTACATATAGAACAAAACTGTTGAGCACATCTTCAAATTACTATTGCAAAGAATATACGTTTGAATAAACCAACTACACCAGCATAAATAAATGGCATTATCCCACTGTTACACATGTAATAAAGGACACAAAAAAGAAGCAGCAATAATGATGCAGCGACAAGAACATGCAACATTTCGACACATAAACCGAACATGGATCAATTAGTGACTACCAAGAAAGTATTATGAAGTCTGTAATATGTAGGAAAAGGAAAAGGCATACTAGTATTCAGGCAATTCATTTGTGAGAGGAATATAAGTAATTAACCAAATGTTTGGCTACCAATTCCTTTTGAATTCAAATGTGAATTCTTAACCCCAAACAAATATGAGTTGAAATAGCTAAAATGATCAAAATGTAAGAAAACACACACATCAAGAGATGGACAACACCAACATCGGAATGATAAGTCGTAACAGAAACAAACACCTTGTTTATTAAGCCATCGTCTATTACAGAACTGCTGATGCTCTTGTACAGCTCAAACAATGCTTCAACTTCACTGACACTAACTGTTGAGTAAGTAAAAAGAACAATGAATAATATATGAGGAAAGACATTCACAACCCAGTTTAATAGTAAGGGACATGAGAGGGTAAATTCAAAGAAGCAACATGTGGGGATATAGTAACTTGGTGGAAAATGATTCAAAAGTTATTGTCCAAAAAGAGATCTAAATAGAATGTCAGGACTCAAGATCATAAACAATACACAACTTACAAGCTGTTTGTGAAGCAAGATATATAGGATCTTCATATCCTGGAAATTGTCTGCTTCCTTTAGACTGAACACAGCCCATTTACTAAGCAATGGCAGCTCAGCGCCTCGACTTCACTGCAATATTTTATCAAAACCATCTTAACCATCACGGCGATACACAAACCCGAGACACAAAAGCAACTTAAAAGCAAGTCAAAAAACAACTAAATGAACTTCATTAACAAGGAAATGGGAGAATATCACTGGTTTCAATTCTCAGACATTATGAAATTACATGGTATCAAAGCATGAAGTCTTGTGTTCGAACAAAGTCGATAATTAACAAATTATAAACTGCATATTGATTTTCAAAAGCTGGGTCTTCTACAAATGAAAGGGAGTAACAATATAATTAAATTTACCCTTCCCAACAAAAGCAGAGTGAAGGAACCATAAAACGGTCAAATAATCAGAAGGCTATGAGCAATTCAAAAAGTCTCCCACTGTGAAGTGAAAGAAAAGCATTAAACTGAACTATTTGGTCAAAATCAGACACAAAACAACAAGAGATCCATAGTTGAAGCTCCATTAATTTTTCCTCTTCATTTCTTACCCTCCCCTCAATTCTCTTAAATCTTCAACAACAAACAAAGAGTCAGAAAATCACGTCAAACCCACAAAAAGAAACCAAATCAAACCTCAGAAAACCCATGAATTAGATCAAAATTCGAAGCAGACCCACATAAAAGAACAGCGAATTAAACAAACCCACCAAAGAAAAACTCAAAAAAACAACTTACCAGCAAAGAATTGAACCCCCAAATCCCAGAAAACAGCTGCTGGGTAAGGAAGAATAAGAAGTAGAGGAAATCGGTTGAAATAGAACCGATTGAAGGGCGGAAAATTGGGGGTTTCTACAAATTTCTAGAGGGATTTATGGAACAGAGGAAATGGGAAGAGCGATGATGGAAATGGCATTTGGATGAGAGTTAGTGGGGGAGAGAGCGCTAAAGCAATAACAAGATTATAAAGAGAGTGGAATTCATGCCCGAGCTAAAAAGGAAAGACAAAAGGGACAGGTACATGAAACCAATCAATATTTCTTTTTCTTTTTTTCTTTTTTTTTTTTTCTTTTTTGCTTTGCTTTTCTTTTCTGAAACTCAAGGTCATAATTTTAAATTTCTCAACCCAAATAATTGTAATAAAAAAAAAAAAAAAAAAAATTCCTATTGTAACGTTACTTTTTTTTTGGTTAAAATAGTTAGAATTGTGAGTAGTTTAGATTATGGGTGAACATGGGTTGGGTTAGATTGAGTTGGGGTGATTTTTAACTTAACCCAAAAATTTGAGTTGGTCAATTCTTCAATCCAATTCAACCTAATTAAAGACACAACCCAACTCAACCCTTTATTTTTGGGTTGGGTTGAGTTGGGTTATCGGTTTCATAAATTTGCATCTAACGTCCATTTTTCGATTCCTAGAAACGTAAACGAACATTAACATAAATATATTCTTATTGCAAATGTGAAACTCAACTTACCTAAGTTCGAAACTTCATCAATAGGTTGAAAGTTTAAAAAATGTTAAAAAATAAAAAATATAATAATAATAAAATAAATATAGGGAATTTGCACTCTATAGCAAATTTCCTACTCTACATTAGAATTATAACAACTTTTTAAAAATATTGCAAATATATCAACTTTTTAAAAATATTGCAAATATAGCAACTTTTTAAAAATATTGCAAATATAGCAACTTTTTTTTTATAAACTCTATCAAACACTATTGATGGAGTCTATCAGACACTATTGGTGGAGTCTATCAAACACTATTGATGGAGTCTATAAATCTGATTTTGCTATATTTGCAAATATTTTCAAAAAGTTGCTATTTATGCAATTTTTTTGTCTTATTGTGATGTACATGCAAATTTCCCATAAATATACATATACATATAATATAAATAATATAATAATTATGTTATAGGTAAAAAAATATATTTTTTAAATTAGATGATAAATTCGGGTTGGGTTGGATTGATTTTAGGTCAACTTTTGACCCAACCCAACCCATGAAAATTTCATATTTTGAACCCAACCCAACCCATTTATGTATTCAATCCAACCCAACCCGTAAAATTAGGTTGGATTGGTTCGGGTTTTTTGGGTTATCGGGTTTTTGTGCACCCCTAGTTTAGATTATAGAATTTTATATTTTTATATTTTAGGTTAGTAGTTAGATTTATAAATTTAATTTAGGGAATTTGTACCGTATATCAAATTTTCTACTCTACATTAAAATTATAACAACTTTTTAAAAATATTGCAAATATAACAACTTTTTTTTTTATAGACTCTATCAAACAGTATTAATGGAGTCTATCAGACACTATTGATGGAGTCTATCAAACGCTATTGATAGAGTCTATCAAACACTATGAAGTCTATAAATCTGATTTTGCTATATTTGCAAAAAAATTTATCTTATTATAATATACATGCAAATTCCCCTTTAATTTATTAAGTATAAATTGATAGAAATAATAATCATGTCAATATTTCTATCCTTTCTAAATTTAATATGGTATTTTTTCCTTACATTTGTCATGCCATTATTTTTTCATGGCATATTCAACCGATCTTTCCTTTTTCTTAGTCTTTTTAACCGACTACATTATTTTTATTTTTCCAATTTGTGCTTTATTCTCAATTGTTTCTCAATTTACGCTTCCTTTCGAATTGTTTCTCAAATGATGCTTCCTTCCCAATTGTTTCTTGGCGATTCCTTCTCAATCGTTTCCAAATTGGCGCCGCGATGTTCCCAAATTGGAGCTACGGTCTTCCCAATTTTTACTTCTAATGACTTTAAAAATTAAAATTCAAAATATATTTTGATAAAAAACCTAAGAATGGGTATTGTTGTTTATAATGTTTAGCAAATTAATACTCGTAAGGTAATTATTCATGTGTCAATAATGAAATTGTGAGTCAAGTGACCGATGAAACAAAAAATCACATCATTTATGTATGTATTTTGAATTTTCAAGTATTTGATGAATCTACCATTACGAACTATGATGATTATATTTTAGCTTTAATCAAATCATAAGGACTAAATTAGTACATTATTAACTAATTATTTAATCAATTATGTTTCAAAATTAAAGTTAATAAAACTATATTTAGTACATTGGATATTCATCTAATAAGCTATATAAATATTAAATTGTATGGAGAACTTTTATGTTCTCAGTTTCCCCTGGTACTTTTTTATGACCAAAATATGTTAATTATTACTTGGTTTTGTGTTTCTAATGTATTTAATTGTTTTTTTTAATTAGTACAAAATCGACAGGTGGAGGTTTAAACTTCTAATTTTGAGGTTAAGAGTACTTTTTTTTTTTTTTACCCAAATTTGATCCCTATACTTTGAAGAAATTGAGAGTTTAATTAGTTTTTATGATTTCAAAACCTAGAATTTAGTCTTTAGGGTTGAAAATAGTTATAATTTAGTCCATATGACTTTAAAAACTAAAATTTAATTTATATGATTTGATAAAATCTAATGATTAGTTATTGTCGTTCGTAATTCGTAAATTATATACGTGAAAATGAACTATTCATGTTAATTGGTTTGTCCAATCAATCACTTAACGCATATTGTTGTATTGACGCATAAATAACCAATTTTCACATACTCAATTTGCTAACGATAGAAATGATAATGACTATTTTTTAGATTTTATTAAATTATAGGGACTAAATTTTAGTTTTTAAAATCTTAGAAGACTAAATTTTAAATTTTTTTAAATCATAGAGATTAAATCCTAGTTTTTGAGATTACAGAGACTAAACTTTAATTTTCTTTAAATCATAGGGATCAAATTTACAACTTACTGTTTATTTTATTTTATTTATTTTAACGTGCCTTGCACGTGTAATTTATTTTTCTTTTTTTTTTTTGTATTATTTTATAATTTATAAAAAAAAATTATTTAAATATAATATATATATATATATATATATATATTTATATCTATTTATATCTATTTAGTTAATTTTTAATTTCCGACCTTTAAATATTTTAATATTATAAATTAAAAATTGTAAATAAATGTAAATTAAATAAATGTAAATATAAAAAATATAGATAACTTTTTTTAAAAAAAAAGATAAAATAAAATAAAAAAATAATATATTCAATAAATTAATTATATAATATTTATTAAAAAAAATGGAACATAAATTCAAAATTGTATAATTAATTTTTTTGAAAACCCGTTTATGTTAAGAAAATAACTATTCTTAATTTTTTATATTTAAAAATTGTTCCTTTGATTTTATAGATTTTCGATTATATTATTTATCCTACAAAAAAAAATATTTAACTAAAAAAAAATCAACTTTTAAAATTATATTATTAATTTTAGTTATATAAATTAAATAATAGAAAATAATAATTGATATAAAATATAAAATAAAATCTTATATCTATTTTTTGAAATCAATAATATTTTATATTATCCACCCTACTAAAATTTAAATAAAAGTGAAAATTTATGAAAGTAGTACAAAAAAGTTAAATATATTAAATATAAAAATAAATAAAATTTAATATGTTTATAAAGTTAAAACTAATAATGTAAAATAATAATTGAAAAATTATGGAAGAAATATAAATTTTTTACCATTATTTTATTGTAACTTTTAAATTGTTAGTAAATTAACTTAATAAAAAAATAAAACAATTTTTTAACAAATTACTTATGAAAATTGAATTACCTATCGGAATCTTCAACAATTCTCTTTTCAGATTCGTATTTCTACTTTAAATATGTTAACAATCTTCCATTCTAAAAAAGAAAAGAAAAAATAGTATGTTTTTTATTTAAGAGAAAAAAATTTAAAAATTAAGAACGGATAAATTAATTAAAAAAGAGAGACTATTTTTTATAGAAATTTAAAGAATTTTTTTTTATATATATATATTTTAAAAAATTTTATGGTCAGTAATATATAAAATCTACCCGATTTGGTAAAAATATATTATTATTATAGAGATGATATTGTAAATATCTCATAAAATAATGAAAAATTTTAACGTTGGATTTTTTTATTTTAACATGAGATTTTGTGACATAGTTTATTTGAATGGAGGATTTTTTTTTAATTTAAAAAAGAATATTTGTAGACATATAATGTGGCTTAAAGCAAAATCATCTAATTTCTAGAAACTATTATGTAAACTTGAAATTTCAAGCATTCGTCTTCCAAATTTTTAGAAACTAAAACCTGAAATTTTAAGCCTTCGTCTTCCAAATTTTTGGAAACTAAAATCTGAAATTTCAAGTTTTCGTCTTCCAAATTTTTAGAAACTAAATTTATAGAAACTAAAACCTGAAATTTCAAGTGTTCGTCTTCCAGATCTACAATTGTGTTCACAAATGAAGGTGGAGCTCTATATGTATAGAGTTTATATGTATTTCAAATGGACTTGTACTTACCTATTTTAACATAAAATCTATGAGATTTGCTAAAAATATCTTATATTTTTTTGTATGAATAAAAAATATATCTTCTACATCATGAAAAGTAAATTTGGTGTGTATACTAACTTTAGGACTCCCTATTAGAATTATAGCACATTTTTATCAAAAATTCGTAATTTATACCAAAATTTTGAGTGATCCAACTCAATCAGTTTGTTAAGTGATTGAGTTCAATATAATAACTAGTGATATATTGAACCCAATCACATTCAATCACTCAACTACTTTCAGTTTTTTGATATATATGCATTTATTTTCAGTTTTGTGCTACCTATGTAATTTTTTAGCCAATTTTTGTCATACATGAAAAATTCCCTTACAAAAATGATTAATATTTTTAAATAATTAAAACACATTAAAATAAGTGGCATGTTTGTAATTTATAATGTAACTTAAAGGGTAAATTCGTCAAAAATGACTTCTCATTTAAGCCACTCTTTAAGATGGGATGATATGTTATAAAAAAAAAAAAAATTATTTCTTTAATTTATTTTGTATACATAATTTTTAAATCTTTCAATTTAGTCCATCGTATTTTAATTTTCAAGTTATTTCATTGTGTTTACTTATTTATTTATTTAAAAGAGAAAATAAAATCTATACCTGGATGATTTTATTATTTGGTGGTATTTCGGTTGAAAAGAATAGTTATAAATTCCTTGCATTTGTTGCAAAATTAGTTACGATCTTCTTAGTTCTAGTTGTTTCAAAATATTTACAGATTATTCAAACTTAGCATCAGCAATGCATTTTTACATAAACACTTTTCCATTCGGTGAAATGTTAACGTGTAGACTTAACAAATGGATTTATGGTCTAATACAAGCTTCGATATGCAAAATTCTCTTCCACTCTCATTTTTAATTTCTTGATTTCATTTAATCTAAATTTGTCCATAGATAATTATACTTATGATTTCATTTAATCTGAATTTCTTGATTTCAATATGCAAAATTCTCTATTGCACGTCCGCATCTGTATCTGTTTTTGCGGTGTGTTTTGATTAGTTTATGCATTATGTAATTAAGATTTAATGAGAGCGCATATATAAACATGAATTAAACTCTAGTCAGTTATGACATTCATTTGTTTTTTTGTGTAAACTCTCTAATCCGACGTCTCCTCTTAACATAACGTTAGTGAACCATGTAAATCTGTGTGTTTTATGTTCTTCTTATTTTTTATAATTTCGTATTATCTGTTTTACGTTTTCGAATCGATTATTGATTATCAATTTCATAACATATTTGTATAAGTATATGAAATTATATTTGTTTGGACTCAAGTTAACTCAAAGAGCAGGTTAATTTCTCAACAAAATTATATTTTAAACATTTTGGAAGATGGAAGTATGATGGGTGGCAAAACAAAACACCTACTAATGAGCCAGAGATTAAAACTACAAACAACCCATAGATGAAGCTATTTATGGTCTAACCATTTATTATAAACTACTAAATAGACTATGAGAATTGTTTTATTTTAGTCCCTAAATTTTCAAAAGTCTAATATTGGTCCCTAAACTTTGAGAATTGTTCCATTTTAGTTCCTAGATTTTCAAATGTTCAAATTTAGTCCTCCAACTTTGAATATAAGTTTAAAAATAGTCTTTCATCTAATTTTAGAGTTAACTATGGTTAAATTTTAAATAATTTTTTTTTATCTCTCTCCTTAAATTATTCTCTCTCCCCCATTTTGACAACCCACCTCCCAATTAAACTATTTATCATTCAACCCAACCCAAAAATTCGTGTCGATCAATTCTCCGACCCAACCCAATTAAAGACACAACCTAACTCAATTCAACCAAAAAATTTTGGGTTGGGTTGAGTTATTGAGTTCATAAATTTGCAACTAACGCCCATTTTTTCAATTTCTAGAAACTTAGGACGAACATTAGTACAAGTAAATTCTTATTGCAAATGCAAAATTCAAATTTACTTAATTCAAAACCACATCAGCAAGTTTAAAGTTAAAAAATATTAAAAAATGAAAAGTTAACAATAATAATTAAATAAAATAAATATACATATACAAATAATATAAATAATTAAATAACATAATAATTATGTTATAGGTAAAAAAATTATTTTTTAAACTAAATGATAAATTCGAGTTGGTCGGGTTGGGTTGGGTTGGGTTGACCTAAAATCAACGCATTTATGTATTCAGCCCAACCCAACCCGTCAAATTTGGTTGGGTTGCTTCGGGGTTTTCGCGTTGTCGGCTAGTAGCCAACGCCTTGGATTTAATACCCCTAGGGATCTCGCCTAAACAAGCCTCACTAAAATCTATTGCTACCAGCAATGTATATAAAAAAACTTTTGATTTCGTACAACGAGAATTAAGGTTCATGAGCTTAGATAGAAGTTGAAGACGGATCTCTTAACCCAGCCCAAGGATGTTAAGGCGGGGCTTTCTCTTCTCCGCGTCGCCGAGGTCACTAGTGGCGCTCCCAACAAGCTCTAAAAAATGTAATTAAAGTCGAAGGCGGATTTTTTTTTTTTTTTTGGAAACAAGGTAGTAAGTTCAATTGGGAGTGAGTTTGTAAAAATGGAGGAGAGAGCAAAAAAATTATTTTTATTTAAAATTTAACCATGATTAACTCTAAAGTTGGATGAATTACTATTTTTAAACTTAATTCAAAGTTGGAGGACTAAATAGACATTTGAAATTCTAGGGACTAAAGACGTGGAACAACTTTCAAAGTCTAGGGGATCTATATTGGACTTTTGAAAGTCTAGAGACTAAAATGGAACAATCTCATAGTCTAAGGACAAAAATGATAGTTTAACCTAATTTATTTCAATTCTGTTACCGTTCGAGTTCGGATATCGGTATTTGGTTGTAATTTTTTTTTTTTTTTTTCAAAAACTTAATATCTTTTTCATTAAGTGAAATTCCACCACATTCAAATCCGTCAATTGACTTTCAATATATATTTTGCTTAGATGAGTGATTTAGCTTTTTTGCTTAATTTATTTGGCCAAACTTTTCCATACGTTTATTTTATCCTCCGAGATTTACTATTTGTGGCTATCGTTTCTTTTTTCTGTTTTTTTTTTTTTTTTGTTTTTGTTTTTTTAATTTAGGGTTTTTGGAAAAACCTAATCTAAAAATTGTCTTTTGTTTATTTATTAAAAATATGTTTATTTGTACAAGTAATAATAGCCACATGTAGGAGGCTAGATGTCGTATTTTGAAACATACTCGTTTTTTAAAAAAATGGTAGTGAAGCAATCAATATAAAAATAAAAATAAAATATTAACAATGAACATAAAAATAAAAATAAAATATTTTGAATATAATTTAAGAATTAGACATAACAAGTCAACACGAGCCAAGTTTAGTGGCTAAGACGTTCTTAGTTTTTCTTTAAGAGGCTATCCTTTTTTTAATAATAAAATTGTATGTATATCTAATTATTTTTATGGGACAAATCGTTCTAATCTAACAAAATTTAGATGTTAATTTTTTTTTTGTAATAAATTAATTTATAGATAAATAGTTATTATGAATTTGATTTATAATATCTTAAATTTTAAGACTGTTTTTTTTATCACTAAGTCTACTTATGATAGTTACATAGTTGAAGATTAAGCATAATACTTTTCATAGTAATAAATGTGGTTTTACTATATTTAAGATGTTATATGCATATTAAAATGATCATTCTCAATATTTGTGATGTAATATTTTGAAATTTAAAAAGCATGTTCAAACATTAAGAGACTAGATAAAACATTAATGTTTAAATATTTGTGATCAGAATGAAATTTAGTATATGTTAGTTCAAAAACCAAATGAAATATTAATTTATCAAAAAAAAAAAAAAAAAAACAAATGAAAGAATGTCAATAGACATCAATACATTCTTTTAGGTTAAGGGCTTCAAATTAAATCTCCACTTTCTGGGTTTTTAGTTGGTGGAAATTCTAATTTATTAAAGTTATATTACATAAACTAATTTTAAAAATTCACCTAAAATGAATGCAAACCCACATTTTTGTCATAATTTAATGAATAAAGTATGTTATATATATATATATATATTTATTTTTCCTAAAGCTTATTAAGGTTCGATTTCTAATCTCCGCATCTTATAAACTAAGATTAAGAAGAAAAAGAAAAAAAAAAAAAAAAAAAAAACTAGTTTTAAATTGAAATCATTAAAAATTGAAGCCTTCAAACACATCATCTATAAATATTGAACCAAAGTGTAAAAAAAAATGATAAATTGGCTATTCCCTTCTCGAGGGGACAAGATCAATGAAGACACAACAAAGTGCCGACGTGTCTTCTTTCAATTATTACATATTTTTATTTTATTATTTTATCTGTATTTAAAAATAATAATAGAAATTTGGCCATTTTTTAGAACAAAAATTGACCACTTTTAAGTTTATCCAAAATTAATTATTAATTTTGATTATTCATCCAATCGAAACTACATGTTTGTTCCATGAAGATTTGTAGTTGAATTTTCAGGCACGGTGGATTAAGTTGTGTCATATAATCAAGGATTAAGTTCTGTCTTAATCAATTATATGTGAGTTCTCATAAAAATGACAACCATATCGACCCAAATCTCTATATTTGTGTGATATTATCTATTTTCGACCTAAATCTTCATGATTTTGTTTTTGGGCCCGGACTTCTTCAAAAGATCTCGTACCAATTAAGATGGTTGTCATCATTTATATACTCATGATCTTCGATACTTTATTTACATTCCAACAAATTGTTTTTTCACGAATTAATTACTATGAGATTTTAGATTTGTTTAGCCCAATAATTACCTTTTTTTTTTCTTATATCTCATGGAGAAGAAAGTAAAGTAAACTCAGTATCATGAGATAAAGACTTGAAATCAGCATTTAAGATAATTATATGAAAAAAATTAGATAATTATATGAAAATATCTTAAATGCCTTTATACTTTAATTTACACACTAACTTTTATAATTAAAATTTATATCATATATTTTTATTAATTTAAATATTTTATTTTAAAATAAATTCACCCGATAAAGAACTAAAATAAATTAATTAGTTTAATAAAAATTTTAAAATATAGAGAGTTTAGACCATTTAAATGCCTTTCAAATGGGCATGGTAGGATATGCGACATTTTAAGATATCTTTTTTTTTTCTTTTTCTTTTTTTGATTTTAGTACAAAATATCATATAATCTGTTATGATCACAAATTTTGGATTACCGTAAAGTTAACAACGTTTTTGTAAATGGACATATTAGACTCCGTTTGATAATCATTTGAGGCTCGTTTAGTAACCTTCCCGTTTCATTTTTCTTGTTTTTGTTTCTCATTTTTTGAAAAACTGACTTGTTTGGTAACTGTTCCCGTTTTCTTGTTCCCAAAATTTATAAAAACGTTTCTAATATTTGGCTCCAAAATGGGAAACTCCCAAATGGAGTTTCTCCTGCTCCGTTTCTGATTATTTTGATTATGTTTCTCAAGTTTTGATTTTATACTTATAAACACTTGTCCGACATTAGTGGAAAGTCTTGCTTATTAATCCTGGGCTCACACCCATGACAATCGTTCGATCCATGATCAGTTAGTTTTTTTTTAATTTTTTTTTCCTGTAACATTTTGAAATCAACTTATTTATTTATTTTTTTCAGATTTTAAAATCAACATATCATTTTTAATTTGGTCAAATAAATTAATATAATATTTTAATTTTTAAAACCATATATAAATATTCTTATTTTATTTGAATTTCAATATATAATATCTATTTTACTTGCTTTTCAAAAAAAAAAAAAAAAA
>JBBMEF010000022.1:14073245-14092651 GCA_037832685.1 Sicyos baderoa
AAACATAAACTTATTTCACTTTATCTTCTCTTCTCTTCCCAACTCAACCCAACCCAACCCATCCTCTCACAGCCAAATATGCCCTAAATAATTACACGTACACAAAATTAATATTATTTTGCAAATCTATTTTTTTATATTAAATTTTCTTCTTTTATAAATACAATATTACCCTTCCTCTATAATTAATAACCTATTTATTGTTTTGTTTTTAATATTCCAGATTTCTTCCAATTCAAGTCAAACTTACCAAATATTTTGATTCTCTCCCCAAATTAAACATAAATCATAATTAATACCATATTTATTGTTTTGTTTTTAATAGCATATTTATTGGTTCGACATGTTTCTAGATTTCTGAAATTGAAGCAGGCTTGTTGTGATTGGTGGCGCCGCTCTCACAAACCCTAATTATATATACTTATACTGTATTATAATATACATTTCATAAATATGATACATTGAAGTGCACCCGCATCGTCGTGATTAATGACGACTAATAATACGGTTTAACCATAATACTATATTACTCCTGACATAAATTATAATACGGTTTAACGGTTTAACTACAATATTATATTACTCACAACATAAACAATATTCTATTGCAATTTACATTACATAAATACGATAATACTCATTTACTCAATATGACTTTTATTTCGATTTTTTTTACAAAAAAACATTGATTATTATTTATATTTGTTTCTTCATTTCTTAATACATTGTAATATGAGATTCATCAATATCAATATGTGTTTTGATTGGCTCAATTAGTTTGTTGAATTATCTTATTCTTTTAGTAAATAATGTATTACACTCTCATTTGGTGTAGTGATTTTGCACTTAATAATATCGTATTGTTTAAGCCAAATTGATTTTGTACCATATATCCCATTTATAAGCTGTATAAGTATCAAAGTTTTATATAATACTGTATTACAACAATACATCAATAAACATTTTGGGAAACCAATTGTTAGCATTAAATGGTATATCAATAACAAAAAAACTTAACAATTCATTCAATATTTCATGAATGAAAGAAATTATTGTTTGACAACATTAAAATAGACCGAACATAAAATCTTCAAGCTACATCTTCAATTCCACTTTTAACCATAGCTTCTTTTAGTTGGATTGTAGTTTCCACCGTTGCATCATTCATAGATGTCTTTTGCAGACTTAACCATGTTGTGTATCTGACAATTAATACATCAATAATTATACAATTCATGTCAAATATCAAAATAAAGAGTAATACAATATAATAAACCAATCATAACAAATGAATTGCACACATTAATACGGTACACACAATGTGTTCAGTCCGTAATGTTGTTTTCTTTAATAATACTCTTTAATTCCAAATCAAAACAGTAACACCGATAATATCATACATAAACATACAATTACATATACAGTACATAGCTCGTCACACAAAAAGTACACAACTCAATCGAAAACCCCAAAATCGCCAAATCACAAATGAAAATTAGAAACTCCAATAACAAAACCCACACATCGATACACAAACAGTCTATAGAAATCGATACATTACATGAATTTAACAAAACTTAGAAATTTGTACCCAAACAATCCAGAGCACCAGAAACCCCAAAATCCTCAAATATATACAGAATCGAAAACCCTAAAATCCAAATATCGAAAACCACATTCATAAACCCTATAATCCAAAACAACAATATAATCGAAACAAAACATACCTTATCAGCAAGCTTAAAGTTTAAAAGTTTATCGGATAGAAACGAATCGAGTAAAGAACGAAGACGACGAATTGAAGAATCAACAGAGAGATCTATACAATTTATAATCTTACGCGAACAACACTTGTCGTATGTAGATTCTGGAACGACGGTAGATTTTTTCACCGGAATGATTTTTCCGTTCCGTCGTCTTCAACCCGAGAGCTTTGTGAAATCGTCAATGGCGTTTGAATTATGGAGAAGATGAACGAACGTTTGATAATGGATCTAGACATTTTTGATATAAAATGATGGGCACAAATCATGAGATATGAGATTTGAGAATCCAAATTTCCTTTTTTATTTTAATAATACCAAATATTTAAAATGCATTTAATGAGGGCATTGTTGTAATTCAGTATTATTGTTTAATTACAAATGTTTAAACGAAAATTAGAATTGCTATTTTTTGTGTTTTTGCCTAGAATTGTAAATATTTTGCTAATTTGGTCTACTCCGGCTAAAACCCCTTTAAACAATTCCACGGGCCACATCAATTCCTTGTTTGGCGTAAATTCACAGTCTCCACTTTCTGTCGTCAATCCACCATTCATGACTTATTTAAATAGACTTATATATATCACTCTATTATCTATCAAATGCTTAATATATTTTTTAATTTTTAAATTTATAGTATTTAGCTCTATTTTGGTTGGCGAAGGTTTAAAATCTTATTAAATATAAAACACAATTTTACAAAGGATTTAAGGTTAATATTTTTTTCTAACTAAAGGACTAATTTTAAACTTCTTAGAAAGTTCAAGGATCAAAATTGAACTTTTGATATTTTATGGATCAAAACAGAACAAAAGCGATAGTTCAGGGACTAAAATTGGACTTTTGAAAGTTCAATAACTAAAATTGAACTTTTGAAAGTTTAGGGACCAAAATGATATTTTACCCTAACTTTAATAGAAGTTTGATTTATTTTTTAACCGCACATGTTTCTATTAACTTAATAGGTCGTATCTTATTGATTTAGGGTAACATAAATTATATAACTTCGACTAAAAGGTTAGAAATTAATTTTAATTTTTATATTTTATTTATTGTATTTCTTTATAATTTATCCTACCTATCATTCAACTCTGAAAACTAGTAATTAACATAAAAATGTTAGCTAGATTTGTTTTTAGAGAACTAAAAAAAAGTTAGCTAAATTAATTTGGGACGATTAGATTTAGGTCATATGATTCACACTAATGTTCTTGAGCTGTATATTACTTTTGTTCGTAGTTATGTTCAATCTCAAATCATAAAAATCGAACGATTCACATTTGAATGGATAATTGATGTCTTCTTATATTGTCGTGTTTAGATTAACATTCAACACATCACTTGAACATTAATTTAATACAACAAAATTTATCAAAAACATAAATGAAAGTTTAAATAGAGAATCATAACATAAAAAAAAGTTAAATAGAGAATCATAACAATTTATTTTATAATTCAATAAGTACAAATAAAATTTAAACAAGATAAAACTAAATCTCTAAGAAAAGATATAATTTAAACTTTATAAGCTCTATTTCATAACTATATATTTTATGAATATAAAAAAAAAACTATATAGTTTTATGTTTTTAATTAAGCCTAAAAATTGTTTTTATCCAACAGTTTCATCCTTTTGTATCTACATGACAAAAAAATAAATCAAGTTTTGGAAATAAAACAATTGTTAAAAAAAAAAAATTTGTTTGGTAAATAAAAGGACAGATAAAAAAAATATATAACACAAAATAACCAAAAATAACAAACCATCAATGAGTTGGTCAAAAAGAACTTTGAGGTATATAAGATGATGATTTCAATTCATGGTGGTCACCTACTTAAAAATTAATTTTCTATGAATTCCGTGCGCACAAGATGACCCGAACAATCACGAATATAAAAAAAATAAAAAACCAAAAATAAAAAATTTAAATCCTCATTCTAATGTGGTGGAACAAAAAAAGTTTTATGAATTTGACAAAGATTTCAAATATTTTTTTAAAAAAAAAAGGGACCCAAAAAAGGGTAAAAAAAAAAAAAAAAAAAAAAAAAAAAAAAAAAATCAAATCTAACATATAGGTTAAAAAAAAACCCTTGGAATGTAACATTCAAATCTCCAACAAAAAAAATTATATGTATAACATTCAAATCCTATGAGCTATCCCAACTAGTTACAAAACTATTTAATCTTATCTATTTTCAATTATAAAGCAAACTCAAATATATTTCTTTAAGGGTATATATATATATATATATATATTTAAATTATAGGTTTGAATTTTTTGTGGGGTGCTTAGGAAAAAAAAATGAAGTAGAGAAATAAGTGGCCAACATGTAAATGTACTCAACAAAAAAGAGTACACAAGGATAGTTGACACATATTAAGAAAGAATTGTAAACAATAACTAAAAATAAAAAATAAAAAATAAAAAATAGGAGAAATAAATGAAAAATCATTTACATAATTATCTATCACCACAAATAAATAGAAATCATTTTATTAAAAGATAAAAATACAAATATTAAATAAATAAACAAGAATCATCTCTTATAAAACTCTAATACATTATTTGACAACTACCACAAAAATTCAATACTAAAATATAAAACACAACAAACATAATTTCTAGGTTTTGAGAGTAATACCCACGTGGCCCCACCAAGTGTTTCACCTCTAGATAAAATTATCATACTAAATATTTATAACACAACATAATTCAAGACATTTCATAATATATTATTCAATTTCGATAAATAAAATAAAATAAAATTAAACTCAAAAAGAAAAAGTCAATAAATACCTCCATTAAAAATAATAATTGAATAAAGAAGAATGATAATTGATAATAATAATATTCCTTACACCTCACTTGCCAATTTGCCATTATAAGCTTTAAACTTTTTAATTTTTGTTTATTTTTAATTTTTATAGCTTGAGATTACATATTTATTTATTTAAAATATAGGTGAAAAAAAGGAGATTAAAAAAAGAAAAGATGGTTTTCAATAAAGTTGAACATTTACTTCATACACAATACAACAAGGAAGAAGTCACACATAGACACCCACACCTCTCCCACCATTTCACCTTCTCTTTGCATTTCTTTTTTGGATTTTCTTTCTTTTTCATTTTCCAAACCCATTGTGAGAGATTCTTCACTGCTCATTTCTCTTCCACTGAATTGTACAGATTCCCAATTAATAACCCTTCTTAATCTCTGCAATTCTGATTGATTTTGGTCTGCTTTTTTGCTTTCAATTTGCCTTTTTCTTCTGGTTCTTCTATTTTTTTCCATTTCTCCTTTTTGGGTTTTTTTTTTGGGGACTTTTTGAGCCAAAACTCTTCTGGGTATTTGAGCTATTGCTTGTTCCTTCAATTATCTTTGTGGGTTTTTGCAGAAAGAGGGTTTTATGCCCAGTAGCTAACACCCATATGAAAACTTGAAGAACAAACCAATCATATTTTTCCATCTGTGTACATTTTTTGTGAATAAATTTGTTTTTTACCCTTTTTTTGCTTTTGTAATTTGCTTTGTCTCTACTAAGAAATTTTTAAAAGGAAGAAGAAGGATATGGGCAAGCAAGGGCCTTGCTATCATTGTGGAGTTACAAGTGAGTTCTTGTTTCTCCTGTTTTGGTTTTCCTTTTTGCCCTGTTTGCAAGGAAGGGATTCAAACTTGATTCTAATGATTCATTCAATAGGCCTTTGAAAATTGTTTTATGTGCTGCTTATATGTAATTTGATTTTAGAAGGAACACAATCATGATATAAGAACATAAGGAACACCTTAATTCAGAAATGGAATTCAAAATTGTGCTATGTGTGGATTTTTCAATTCAATTGTTTCTCATTTTGATATCTAAAACAGCTCAAATCTTAGGTACCCAATGAGATTTGAAGATTTTTCCCTCTCCAAACAGTTTATACCCTTCCCTTGATACACCTTTTCATGTTCTAACTTCTATCATAGCTGCATGTTCTTCCAAATTCTAAAGACATCATATTGAGTCTAATTTAATCCTGTCATGTTTCCATTTCTTCTGAGGTGTTTATGAACCCAGAAATGAAGTTTGACATTATGTTATGTTTGTATTAATTTATCAGTGACATGAAAGAAAAGTATCTTGTAGTGAAGCCCACATTGTATAATGTTGGTAAATTTACCTCAACTCATCAACTTAAGCTTTTGATTTGATTGGTGGATTAATATAATTCAACATGTTATTAGATCTTCCTGAGTTTGAGTTCCTGCCTCATGCCAAGTCATTTCCTCCCCAATTAAAATTGAATTCCACTTGTAAGACACTTCTCAAATTTCAAAGTCCACAAGTGAGGAGAGTGTTGGTTAATGTAATTAAATTTACTCCAACTCATTGGCTTAAACTTTTGGGTTGATTGCTGGTTTAACATAATTCAACATATCCCCTTGTAATGCTGACATGTTTTGGTTCTGAATTACTGACTCCATCAGAAGTTTTGTGCTTGAATTCGTTGTCAGCCGTCCCTGCCCGGCGACTACCATGGCAATGTTTGTCTGTATACTTTTAAGCTATCCCTTTTGATGTCATGATTAAATGAAGTTTCAATTTGAAAACAAGGACAAAATCTTAGCTTAAGCCCTCTTCAAAACATGAATTGACTTCTATGCCTTTGTATCACTGATCGGTGCTGTCAAGCTGTTAAATATGCGCCCCTACCCTCCTGGGTTGCAGAATATATTCTAGAATTTGAAACTCATTTGCACAATCCTTAAAGTATTAGCGATCGTCGTTATAACTTATATTGCTGATAGCAGCAAACAATAGTTCTTCCAAAAAGTTTCAAATGCCTGAAAGCATCAAGGTTGCTCATATAGAAAGTTGAAATTCTGCGATGAGAGTTGATGATGGCTGTTATGGCTGAAGTTTGAGTGCATCGATGGATATCTTCTTTAACCAAAGTACGGTTGCTGCTCGAGCTTGTTCCAATTTTATAGTTACTAGTTCTCATTAGGCCTTCTTAGCTTTTTGAGATTAGAGAGTGAAATGACGATGACGAAGACAAAGAGGGCTGATTAGCAGAGTTGCTTCTTTCATCAAGTTGTGCTTGACTATCAAAATATGCGCATGAGATCATTTTCATTGGCTTGGAAACAACCGAGTTTTGCTAGAGGACGTTAATGACAAGTTCTGATTCTGTCTATTCCACTTAGTTTCAGTTGAGAGTTGCATCATCTTCATTAGAGTCACTAACTTTGGGATTTTTCATCCCTTATTTCTATATCCTAGCCTAAGTATGCATAGAAGTTTAGTTTCATCAACTCACTTTGAGCTGTGTGATTGGAGTAACTGTAAACACTAACACTAATCCTCAAAAGTATTTTTCTATTTGGCTGTAATGTTTTCTAAATAAAATGCAAATGCATTCGGATGCACATTTTCCTTCTAAGTTAAATTGGCACAGTATTAAAACCACTTTATATCCATTAAGTTATATGCTGATAAAAAATTTATGCCTTGTATATAAATTCCTTCTCCATTAATTTTACAGATTTGCTCCAGACCTGAAAGGCTGAAAGTGTCTCCTTGAGTGTAGTTTGCATAGTTTGTTTCAAAATATCCATGTTTCTACTTTCCTTTGTTGCATTAGTCATTTCTTTAACAATAGATCCTAAAGGAAAGAATTGAAACAGGCACACCCCTCTGGCGTAATGGGCCTCCCGATAAGCCAGTGTTGTGCAATGCATGTGGATCTCGATGGAGGACAAAGGGAAGTCTTGTAAATTATGCCCCTCTTCATGCTCGGGCTGACCCTGATGAGTTTGATGATAAAAGGATCTCTAGGTTGAAGAACTTCTCAATGTATAAGAACAAAGAAGTGAAATTGCTTAAAAGAAAGCAGTATCAAGATGATGGAGTTGTGGTTGGTGTTGTCCCTGATCACGCTCAGAGCTTCCACAAGGTTGTGGATGAAGACACAAGTAATAGATCAAGTTCTGGATCAGCCATATCGAACTCCGAGAGCTGTGCACAATTTGGTGGTGCGGATGCGAGTGATTTGACCGGTTGGTCAATTATACAGTTGACATATAATACGAAATAGAATAATTGGGAATAAAAAATACTTGCATTGGTAAAATCATAAAGCAATGGTTTTGTTAGAAACTAAATTGGATTTAAACTTCTGAATGGAAGATGAGATGAGAAATGTTTTAATTATTGTTCATGCACAACTAGTTTGTGGGTAGGCAGAAGTTAGGATAGAACAGCTAGAAAGATCAAATGTTAGACCTTTGTATTTGCTGTTGTGAATCAGTCCAGTTATGTCGCTATCATGAACAACTCGCCATAAAATAGAAGTGTTTGCTTGCCAGTTTTTTTCGATCTTATGCATATTGTTATACGTGTGGGGTGTCTCATATGCTAGTTTTAACTCAGTGCAACAGTTGAATTTTATCCAATAGTTTTCAATGGCTATTCAATTAGCAATGAAGCAACAGATGAATATGAATTTATCGGTGCAATGGCTTTTTTTCCCATACAAAAGCTTCACTGCTGAGAATTATTTTATTCAATACATTCAAATCAGCTTATTTCTGTTTGTTCTCCAGGTCCCTCGCAGTCAACAGCTTGGGAGACAATTGTGCCTTCTAGAAAGCGGACTTGTTTTGGTCGTCCAAAGTCTACTGCAGTTGAGAAGCTCACTAAAGATCTATACACTATTTTACGTGAACAGCAGTCTTACTTTTCTGGATCTTCTGAGGAGGATTTGCTTTTTGAGAGCGAAACTCCAATGGTCTCTGTAGAGATAGGACATGGAAGTGTTCTCATGCGGCATCCAAGTTCAATAGCTCGAGGAGAAGAAGAGTCAGAGGCAAGCTCAATTTCAGTTGATAATAAACAGTTCTTTGTAAATGAGGCTTATTCAGAATCATCCATCCTTCCTATACATTATGAGACTGAGAACAAGGCTGTAAATTTTTCTACTTTTGGAATTGGAAGAAAGCACTTTAATGGTCAGGGGTTCTTGCAGGAGCAAATTAAAAGGTTAGCTTTGGACCAAACTGAGTTTAAATTATTATTATTATTTTATATCCGTGAGTATTCGAGTTCGACCATTCTCACGAGACATACTATCTGATCCTGCAACATTTGGATGTCAAGGAAACCCGTAGCTAGGTCACTCCCTCATAGTTGTATAGATTGGAATTTAAACTCTAGTTGATCCAGCATAAAGTTTATAGGAGCTTCTTATACATGTCTATGTGCAAGCGTGCACGTGTAAGTATATTCTAACAATGGAGGATTGCCCTCGTTGTGTAATTTGTAGGAACACAAAATTACCTGCACGGTCTGCATAGTAGTGGCAGCAAATTCAATCACCGTTAAACCTACTGTACTCATTATATGATATGAATTAAACACAAGGATCCTGTTAAAAACTCGAGTAATTGTATAAAAAAAATTCTACAACTCTACTTTAGAAGAGAACTTTTAAGTAATCTATGAGCAGGGAGAACTAATATTTTTCTGCATTGTAATCCCAGGGACAGGCCTCAATCAGAAAAATTGCAAGCACTTGGAAATCATAGTTCGCCTCTCTGTAATATAGATCTAAGTGTAAGTTGCATTCTTATGGTTTTAGCTTGACATTAGCTTAAAAGGCAGAGACCTAATGTATGTATTTTTTATGAGAAATTGTTGTTCTAGCGCCGCCCCTCTAGAAGAGAAATTGTTGTTCTAAATCATGGTCAAGGTGATCCAAACCGTTTATTATGATGAAATATGAAATAAATCCTATTGTGCCTCCCATCCCTCAGTGCTGCCGGGGTGGAATGATATCCCTCCAGCATCGTTGACTTTCTTCTTTTTCATTAGCTCGTACCCTCTCCCTTTGACATCATCAAGCTTCTTCCTCATTGTTCGCCTACAACATTTTTCCTCCTACGTGGCTTACACCTCCATACGGTATCGTCTTCCTCATCAGCGCCGTCTCTTATGGCTCTTCACTACGTTTTCTTTTCGGAAGCCCAACCCTTGTGCTACCTCATGGTCAAGCTCCCTTGCGTTTCTTTCCACCATCTCCGACTGTTGTCCAGCAGCCAGTTTGTCTCCTTCGAGCGCAATGAGTCAGTTTCTTCTCTCACGTGTCTCATCCATCTTCTATGATTGCTGTCCGACTGCGAGCTTTTTCCCTTTGAGCGGGACGATAGTGTGGTACTCGACACCAACGAGCTAAATGGCCTCTACCAGCGTGTATCTTCCAACTTCTCCGACCATTATCCGACAATTGATTTTTTTCCTTCGAGGTGAAGATAGCGTGGGACTTATCATCGATCCTGATAAATTGTGTGAGAAGGCATAAAACCTTCTGGTTTTCCATTAACTTTCCACCAATATTTATAATACATCAAATATCAAATCTCACAAGATCTTCTAACAAATACTAAATAATATCTAATAAATATTCTATCAAATCATAGAGAATATATAATAATATTCAAATGTTAAACCTAATCTATCCTAGAGAATATCCTAATGATATTTATTCCTAACAGATCCTTTCCTTTGGCTGTTTCTCCAATAGTGGGCTCTTACATTTTAGTTTGTTCTTAGGTTTATCTCATGTAATACCCCTATTGTTTGTCCTGCCTCTACTTGTATCAGCCTTCTTTTCCTTTACGGTTTACTTTTGGTTTGATCTCGTTTTGAACTTTTGATAGACATTTTATCAATGAAATTGTTTGTTTTCTATAAAAAATTTTTTATCATGAAATATATGCCTGCATAAGGAGCCCTGATATTCTATTCATGCATTTGTTGAAATATGGACCGTTCCATTTTTTATTTCTTGTATCCATGTCATAAATCTGCCCCATGTTTGGTATAGGACATTTTAAACTCCAAAGAGTTTATGAAGCAATTGACTAGTGACGATCAGCGAGAATTGATGAAGTATCTGCCTTCTGTTGATACTGAAGAGCTACCAGACAGGTTAACCTTTATGCATTCTCTTACAAGTTACAACATTTTCTTCCTTGTTGATCAGGAAATATTGTTCAATGTAAACAAACATACTTTTAAGGAGTGTGAGACACATCCTGTTGTCCTGTCCTGTGTTAGCTATCAGTGAGGTGATTCAAAAGAAGAACTTGTCAGTCGTCCCAAGCTTACCATTTATACTCTTTAATGCAGCTTGAACAGCATGTTCGCAAGCCCTCAATTCGAGGAGAATTTGAATTCTTTTAAGCAGCTGCTTACTGAAGGAGTCTTTGATTTCTCCTTTCCCGGTGTGAAAAGAGAAGACTGCAAGACGTTGAGTAGACTCGTGTTGTGGGATTTGTCAAAATCAAAATGGGTGGAACGATATGATCTACTTAAGGTAAGATCGCTCGTATGGGGAATCATAGTGATCTCCTAATGAACTTGTTGTGAAGAGTGAAAATGTATAGTGACTGAGCTTTTTTCTTGGCTGCAGAAATGTAGTAGTGGAGAGTCTGTTCAAGGTTCTGTTGCTGCATCTAGTAGCTTCATGAATGGCAAGAAATTGCTTGATGGTCAAAACAAAAAGTTTTCAGGTTGGTGAATATCTTGCTTGCATGTTAGTCTTTTCATTAATATCAAGCAAATGCTTCAATATTGGTTTCTACATCTCTAGAGAATATTTAGTGAAACTAAGAATAGGTGCTGTTTGATATCATTATAATTCTTCCTGCTTCATGGATACTACTGCTTGAACTAATCGACCTTAGTCCCCGAATTTCTTCTGTACCCTCAACTATCCAATCTTCTTGATCTGGCCATCTTGGACAGCAATGGTTCACTTCCAAGCACCTTCAGATGCTGACCCTGAAAGAAGTGGTTGTTATAACCATCATAGAGTAACCGGCCTTAGAAATTAAGAGGTGATGGGTTCAATTCTTGGTGGCCACCTACCAAGGAATTAATTTCCTACAGGTTTTCTTGACATCCAATTGTTATTGAGTCAGATGGTATATCCCGTGACAATAGTCAACGTGTGTGAACTGGTCCGGACAGTCACGAATGTCAAAAAAGAAGAAGGTGATAGTTATGACTTATGAACTCTGACATTAGCTGTCCATTTTTATCTAAATCTAAAAATATAATGCCCCCGCCGTGCCATAAAGAATCATCTCTGCAACAGTTAACAGATGGAAGTAGTATCTGATCGTCTACTACAGAAAGGAGAATCCAAACCTCTAACAAACTGCATGCATCTTTTTACAAAAGAAAAAAAAAGGCTTGTTTATATCTCGACTAATGTCACAGAACATACCGCCTGACCCTACAACATTTGGATATCAAGGAAACTCGTAAGAAATTAATTCCGCCTATTGCGAGTTGTTGGCAGAATTTGAAAAATGTTAGATCTCTAGGGATTCCATCTTGCACCACTGAGTTAAGAAGTTTTCTAGAGAGATACATATCAATTGCATTACTTGTTAGAATCTCTTTTCAAGTGGTCTGGTTTGGAACAATCCAGATTTTGAGGTTCCTTGGAAGCATGAAGAGGAAACATTTTTTTCATCTTACTTCCCCATAATATTTTGATTTTTTGCACTTTTTCATCTTTAGAAACATTAAGAGCTCAGGATAGAGCCAAACAAACGCCTACCAGAAGAGTTGAATTGTTCATCAACTTGTGAAAGAAACGAGGTGTCTGGAAAGTGGAAAACATGAACTTTTTTTTTTTTGATATCCATGACCGTCCGGACTCCGGGCCAGCTTTCGCGCACCTTAACTAATGTCACAGGACATACTTGACCCTACAACATTTGGATACCAAGGAAACATGAACCATTTTAACTCTTTGTTTATTTCTTTTTTAGTTTATTTAGAGACTCTTTGTTTATTTTATTTTATTATCATTATTTTATAGGAAACAAAAACATCATAGAGGAAGGTTAGGTTGTGGGCCTTTTCTACCATGAGACTCTTTGTTTATTAACTTCAAAATAATGAAACCTTCCAGTAATGTTCTTAATGTCTGCAAGAACCTATTAGTTTCAAAGAGATCTTTCTCTTCATCCATAGGTTTTTAGTCAACTAAGCCCAAATCAATTGTCGCTGTAGCTTTCGGAGCATTTCGACCTTTCTTTGGACCTATCTCTAAAATCTACCATCTAATTTATAACAATCAGCTCTAAACAGACTGTTTTTGCGAATATTCACAGAAGGACGTGATCTTGACTCATCTACATTGTTTGTTTTTGGAACTAATTTAGAAACATCTTTGTTATCAGAAACAAGAACTGCAATGAAGAGTCCAAAAAGGGTGATGACGAAGACAAGCGTCGAAAGCAAGGAACTTGTTTACAGCGACAGTTCGTGCTTCAGTCCAAGAAGTTTGTTTGCTTTGCCTTCTGATGAAGGTTCCTTCACTCTGGAATCTCTGCATTTCGATGAAGATAGTTCAGACCAGGATCTCCTGCTGGATGTGAGGTCAAACAGCTCCTATCCACAAGCAGAGCTCCTTCATCCAGCCATGGGTTTCGGTGTGCAACAGGCAAGCAACAGCAGTAGCTCGGTAAATCTTCGACTTATGAATCGATGACAATTTCGGATAACGACGACAGTTTCATAACTTAAAAAAAAAAAAAAAAAAATCAACTTTTTTTCTTGCTTGATGCATTTGAAATGAAAATAGTCCCAATGTGGGTTATGGTTGATTTCTCTTCTTTACCCTTTAATCACCCTTATAAAGTTGCAGCTATAAGGGGGAATTTGGGTAGTTTTTTTTTGTAAATGCAACAGCTGACTATAATAGATAGCTCCAATCTCAGAAGTTATCAGGTTTAGATTTATGTACATTGGTATTAATTTCCTGCACAATAATGTTTTGTTTTTCTTTCAGGATAAAAATGATAGATCAAATATTGCTTAGTCAAAGTGTGAAAAGATTTTTTAAGTTCATTCTATAAATATATAAGCTCAATCTTTTAAGACTGAATTATCCTATACTGTATAGGAAGAGAAGAGTAGTATATACTAAGTTGAAATTACATCATGTCATTTCTTCTTGATATGATATCTAAACTTATTTAGTATCTTAGTGTTGATAAATTGATATCTAAACTTGCATAAATAGTTATGCATTGTTTAAATTTCTCATTACCTAAAGTTCAAGTATAAAAAAAGATATAGACAATATCATAGATAATACATAATACTCTTAAGTAAATAGACAAAAGAATGCAAGAGGATAATCAATTTGGGGACAATATCTCGTCATATTTTCTATTATATATAATGATTGATAAGGTATAATATGTTAAAAATAAAAAAATAGCATCGTTTGCAAACAACCATAAGACTAAAATTGTACAATAATACAAGTAATACACCACATTGCACATGTTTTTCTTTTTAATATTTGTGAATATTTAAATCAACTTATTCACACCTCAAGTATAACCTTCCGACACTATTATATTTGGTTGGGTTGTCAAATTATCTCGTAAAATATTGTTTTTTAGATAAGTGAGCTCTTTAAATAAAATAATTCCAATTTGACCACTAGTGAATCCATGTTGGATCACTTTTATCTTATGTGGAATGACTGAATGAGTGCTCCAACTAGTTAAGAACATGCTGGCCTATGAGTTCATTGGTTTCTAAACTAGTCATTCAGCAATTAATTTTGTAGGTGTCTCAATTTTTTTTGAAACAAAGTAATCACGTCCGTCCCTAGGCCAGGCACCAGAGACATCGAAGGAGTATGTCATAGGTGAGTTGTAGGTGTCCCAAATTTGCAAACCTAAGAACAAGTTCAAACTAACAAACTAGAAAAAGAGCAATAAAGACACAAAGTATGTTCAGCATGATTCATAACTGAAGTTCATTAATGAACAATTCAAAAAATCAATGCATCATGTACAGATTCCAAAAGCATTCCCCAATTCCTATGAACAGTAATATCTAGATTCATATTGGGTTTGATAAATTAATTACCAATGGCTGCTGGAAGAAGTCATCTTCCTAATCCTGCTACTGATCAACACCAGTGTCCTCTCCCTGCAACTGCTTTGCTTAGACTTCCGGCGGCCACCATTCTGGCCGAGGAAACGTCAATCCACGGCGCTGCACCGTGTCCAAAATGTCGAGCTTCGACAAACCCTGATCATCGATGTCGATTTCCCCTTCTTCTTCTCCTTTGAAAATCTTTAAGATTTCCAAAAGAGTGAGTTCTATAGGATGATGATCTTCAGAGGTGTTGAACTTCTTCTCAGCTGCATTTTTCCTCATTCCATTGAATGAAGACGGCAGCACCCGATACGACGATCGGTGACCTTTGGCAATTTCTTCTTGGATCTTGCTCTGCTGATGAGATTGAGGGTTCTTAATACTCTCCTCTTTCTCTGCAGATTTCTCTATGTAATTGCAGTGAATAATTTTTGACATACATTTTCCACCGGAATCTTCATCGCCATTGTTACGACTTAAAGAACTTGTCGAATCAACCGGAAATTTGTCGAATACAGATCTCGCGAAAGAGCTCGAACACATACCTTCCTCCGATAACCTAACTTTTTTCGATGAGGATTCACCCAACGAGACCACCGATTCATCAAATCGAACTCCAGATTTCTTCGCTTCAGAACTACGGCTTCTACAAACACTAACAACTTCGATTGATTTAACCTTCTCGCCAAATTCCACGATTGATTGAGCTTCCGAGAACAATCCAACATCCGTATCCCTCCCCAAATCAACCGTCTTCTCATCGTCCACACATACAGGGCTCACATCGGCACCAATGGCTTCCGCCGGCGCCAACTCTTCCGGCGCGGTCTGGAACAAATGAGAGGTACAGTCATCTTTCTCTTCCAAGGTATCTGGTAGGGATAGCATGAAAATGCCGGTGGTCTCCACAGGGAACGCTTCGGAATCCGATGAATCGGAGTCGGAGTCCCCGGAGATTCGCTTGCCGGCGAAGGGGCAGCGACGGAAGGCATTCCCCGGCGAGCCGGGAAGATCGTCGTCATTGTATCCGTTCATTGTGAGACGAAATATTGAAGATCAATAGAAAACCCGCCGATCGGTCAAAATTGGGTCTTTGATTGAAATTGATTTGAGATTTAATTATTGATAATAAATACATAAATATACGAATGTTCAACAGCAAGCCCGTCTAGCTCAGTTGGTAGAGCGCAAGGCTCTTAACCTTGTGGTCGTGGGTTCGAGCCCCACGGTGGGCGATTATTATTGTTTTTCTTTTCTACAATTTTGGTGCTTCAGACGTCCACTTTATTGTAAACTACTGCAATTTATTGAATAACATTTTCAATGAATAAATACATTAAGTTAAAAAATTCCCAAACTACATTATTATATACTCTTAACAATAAAAATTAAGTATATTATCAATCAGTTATTGTTATTTTTGAATAAAATTTAATATGAATTTATTATAATTGAATTGCATAAACAATTTATTTATTATTTAATTTAAACATGTGAGGAAAATTAAGGCTCCATTTTCGTTGTTTCTTTTAAAAACTTTTTAAATATAATTTTATTTAATAATCAATTTTTATTTTTTAAATTTTAAACCATTTTAAAAATACTTAAAGGAATTCTAAAAACGTTTTTGTTTTTGGAAAAATCTTAGAAAAGTGATCAAACATACTACCAATAAAGTTTGAACCCACAAATTTGAGATTTATTAGATCAATAATATTCTAAAATAATTTTATTTAATATTAAAATAATAAATTTTAATTTTTTAAAAAACCAAAAACTCTTATCAAACATATTTTTGTTTTTTTAAAAACAAAAAGACAAAAATAGTATCAAATATGTCTCATTTTATGTTTTAAAATCAAAACCAAAAAATAAAATAATTAGGAAAAAAGGCCTAAATATTTTAAATTATATAAAGGAAGAAAAAGTAAAATGACAAAACATAAGGGTTTTTATATTATTTTTTTTGAGAAAGACAAAACATAAGTTAAAGAGAGGAAAAAGTGAAATGACAAAACATTAGTTAATTATATATTGCGTTTGTTTTCTTAATTAAGCTTTCATTCTTCTTTTGTTTTTTTTTATATCATTTGAGTTTTTGTGGTTTGTCTTTATATTTGCTACAATTGAGTTGAATAAGGGTCTGTTTTAAATAAAAGATTGAATATGATTATCGAGAGCACTATTTTTCATATTTATTATTTATTATGCTCATAATTATTCTTGCCATTTTTAAATATAGTAACACTTGTTTCATAATCATTTTTTTTATCAAAAATATAAATAATTATTTTCTCGTATAATTTATTTTGGGGAATTTGCATATATATTACAATAAGGTAAAAAAATTGAATAAATAGCAACTTTTTAAAAATATTTGTAAATATAACAAAATCAGATTTATAGACTCCATCGATAGTGTCTGATAGACTCCATTAATAGTGTCTGATAGACTACATCAATAGACTCCATCAATAGTGTCTGATAGACTCCACCAATAGTGTCTGATAGACTCCAATAATATTTGATAGAGTCTATAAAAAACAGTTGCTATATTTATAATATTTTTAAAAAGTTGATATAATTCTAATGTAGAATAGGAAATTTACTATGCAGTGTAAATTCCCATTTATTTTTCACCATATTTTCTCCAAACATCTCCTAAAGAAAAGATAATTATATACTTTACTATTTTCAGCATACATCACCTTGTATGTATCACCACATTAGAAATATTATTAATATTATCACTTTGTATTAATCAACATATACACGTGTACACAATATTTTACAAATATTTAAATATATGTTCACACAAGCTGATACACCCAAGGTTATTTAGGTATATATATTATATTCTTTTTTTGAGATTGGGTATATATTATATATAAGCGACATATCTATCCCATTTATTTTTATCCACATAGGCACATACATCCGGATCATATATAAGTAGATAATTGGATTTGATTAAATTAGAAGTATAATCCAAAAAATTTCAAAAAGAAAAATATATATCATCCAAAAACTTTCCCAACTTTGTATCTTTTAAAAACAAAAGGTCTAATAAATTATAAAATTTCCATTTTCTTTTTTAATTGATCTCTTATATTTAAAAAGTGTCAAATACATCCCTAATTTTCAATTTTAGGTCTTAAACCTTTCTAACTTTTAAAAGTTTTGTTAAATTCTTTGAACTTTTGGTATTTTAAGTTTTAACTTTCTATCCAAAACTTTCAATTTTGTATTATATATGAGGATTTTTCATATATAATTAAATAAAAAATATAAAGAAAAACTTTTTAAAAATATTGTGTGAAAGCAAAAAATTGAGATGATTCTAGTAAAAAGAAAAAGAAAATACATGCACCTAAAGGCAATAGATAACTTTTCAATCAATGTCACAAATAATTTTCAATCAGTATCACATACATTCTTCAATCAATAATAAAACTTTATACGATAAATGATATGATTGGAATATACAAAAAAAAAAATCCCAAAATTTTGTTATAAATAAAATATTTTTATAAAAATATATTATAATTAAAATAGACAATAAAAAAAGTTACCACCTAAAACAAATTATACATATAAATTAATTCCTTAAATTTTCAATTCTTGGACATTTTTTAAAGTTCACAAAAATACTTAACTCAAAATTGAAGTTTACATGAAATTCACAAGATTTTATGAGACATGACAAATGCTAAAGTTGGAGATACTAAACATTGTAATTTAAGCTAGCTTATAATTTAATAATCTCATAAATACATAAAGGGAGAAAAGACCAAAGGTTTGATAAACATAATCTCATAATCTCCTTCAAGCTCAAACTCTCTACATGGTGAGCTCTCTCTCTCTCTCTCTCTCTCAAATCTCTAAATATATATTACTCTATAAATGATCAAGGTTTGTGTTGATGATCCAATTAACTCTCATATTATGTTGATAATTAATTATATGAATTTCAGGCAAAGGTCTCAAAAGAGAACAAAGTGGTGGTGACTGTGTATACAGAGAGCCAAGAACCAAGACCAACAGTGAATCCTAATAAACAACCTCCAAACAAAGCACTTCTCACAAATCAATGGAAACAACACATAGCTAATAATAATAATAGAGGGTACAATAGGAGGACTGAGCTCCTCAAGTACTCGCAACGCCTTCGAAGGTCAACACGATCGCCTGCTTCCTCTCCGTATACCCGACCTCCCGACCCGATATCGCCTTTCAAGAACAAGCAACCGATCGCCAGAAGCATGGCGATTAATCTTGTTTGCTCCTCCTTTTCGGTAAGAGTTTTTGCATATTATATATTCAAGGTCGTGTGACTATATCTATCCTAATTTTGATGGTGATTTAACGTGGTATCGGAGTAAGAAGTCTTAGTTTTATAATTAAACTCTAATTACGATCGGTTTTTATTTGTTGGATCTTCTACAAATCTTCTAGCGTTAGCTAAGTGTTGGAGGTGTGTATACCTATTCAAATGTCAAATACAATCATTGTTTGGCAGCTGTTTAGTTTTCTTTTTTTTAATCAAGATTATTTCTCACGAATTCTCTATGACAGTTTTTTTTTTTTAATCAAGATTATTTCTCATTATTTATTTTTTTATTTAAATAAAAACTTCAACAATTCACTTTTCATCCCATCAAACCTAACTTTATTATTAAAAAA
>JBBMEF010000022.1:14092751-14104491 GCA_037832685.1 Sicyos baderoa
ATTGCATTCTCTATAAAACTCTCAACTCCTAAACTATATTCGTGTGACATTCGGTCGCTCAGCATCCACGACTTATCCATCGTCATCTTTCTAATACTCAACAAAAGAAACTACCTACACGAATATCAAAACTACAAGGCTTTATATAACAAACTATATTCTAAAACAATGAAATAAAATCACTAAAATGCTACATTAAAACTAAAATTCTATAATAACCTGAACAAACAAACAACTAAATTTGAAATTAGCAACAACAACAAACAACTAAATAAGCAAATGGAGTTCAAACAGAACATAAACTTGAAATTGAACTAAATTTGAAATTAGCAACAACAACAAATTAGCAACAACAACAAAGCAACAACAACAAAGCAACAACAACAACAACAAAGTAACAACAACAACAACAACAACAACAAAGCAACAAAGCAACGACAACAACAACAACAACAACAACAACAACAAAAAACAAACCTAACCTAAGAGTTCAAACACAACAAAGCAACAACAACAAAGCTCAGAAACTAAGCAACAAAGTTTGAAATTTGAAACAGCAACAACAACAACAAACTAAGCAACAACAACAAAGGTCATCAACACACACCACACACATAAATTTCATCCTAGTCATTTTTCGAGTCCATTGAAAGTGTTCAAGACATTATATCCATACTCAAAATACTTGTCATTCAAGACACAATTTACTACATCCATACTTAAAATACAACTAACGGTGTAACAAATTTTGAAATTGAACTACATTTGAAATTTGAAATCGAACCTGTTTGGTCGGAGTCGGAGTCGAAAGTCGGCGTAAATGGAGGAGGAAGAACGACGGTGACCGGAGTCGCGGTGGTCTGCAAGGTCAGAGGTCAGAGGTCGCGGTGGTCGGAGGTCGGAGGTCAGAGAGGTTGGAGTTTAGGGTTCGGAAAAATCGCGTGAAATGAGAGAGAGATAATTAAATCTTTAATTTTAATCACTCCACTATGACCGGCAGCCTGTCATAGATGAGTTTGTCATCTATGACCGACAACCGGTCATAATTAAGGAAGTCTATTATGACTGGCTGCCGGTCATAATTAAAGATAGTCTTTTATGACCGGCTGCCGGTCATAATAGACCTTCAAGGACTGTTGGTCTATTATGACCATCTGCCGGTCATAGTTAAGCCAGTGACCAATGTACATTGGTGACTGGCAAAAGGTATGTCGGTCACCTTTCTTCATGCCGGTCATAAATGCCTCCGTGTTTTTAAAAAAAAAAATCATAGCCGGTCACCGTTGTCCCAATTTATTCTAGTGTAGGAGATTCGTTTATTTATTTGTTGTGTGTTTAGTCTTCCAATCCAGGTAAGGATTCCTTGCTTCGGTTAATGGACAACTCGTTATGATTTTAATAACTTTTGTATGCTTGTTAATATGTGAATGCTTGCTAGTGGATAGGAATTGCTTTCTTGAAATTTCCGCCTATCATGTCTATTGTTTTGTTTTTCATGATAGAGCCATGCTAGGTTGTGTTCGTGCTAGCATGAGTTGTTCCTTTGTTATTCATAGTTTAGTGCCATGTTAAGACTGTTTATTGCCCCCTGATCTTAAGAAAGCATGAATAGTAGTTGTATGAAGCATGTCCTATGTATGTATGTTGAATGAATGTTCTATCTTAACTAGAGTTTGCAGGAGTCATCATCCGAGCTAGTGCGACAGTTTATGCACCTAGGCAGGGATGCGAGGGAGTACTCCATCTCTGACCTGTCCCCATGGTTTAGCTAACCATGGAGGTAGTTGATAACTCGCTAAAACAAGTGAATTTAGGACAGTGAAAGATAGAATAACTTAGTAAAATCCATAAGAAAAACGTTAAAGTTCGCTCTAAACCAGACACGTTTGCGAACTTCCCCACCTTATAGTTTTATGAGTAAGAAAGAAATAATTTCTATAAAATGTTGGAATTATTTAACGTTTGTTATGAATAAGTTAAAACAGAGTTCGCAGTTCTTTGACCCTTACGAAAGTGAATTATCAGATCAACCATCGGGCAAATACACGCGTCCATCATCCAATCCAGATCGCATCAGAACCACGAGACGTGCACCCTAACGAGAATTGCGGGGACGAAGTGGGATCGTGGGGCAAGAGTCTCGGACTCAACTCAACTCCTATAAAAGCCAACTCGGAAGAAGAAGAAACTACGAAAGAAATATAGAGCTTAACCGCTGTCGACAAAAGATTCTGAAGAGATCGAAAAAGAGTTGAGAGATCAATCCATAGTACAACCGAGGAGACTCGCTGTGCATGAACCACTCACGGTTAGGAACCTCAATCGTCAGCAACCTAATATTTGTTTTCGTTTCGTCAAATTTACTGCTTTTCTTTACTACTTTCTTTATTGCTTTCATTTACTGCTTTCATTTATCTTTTCACAATTTTACAGCTTATTTACTACTTTTCGCATCTTTAAATTATATTGTGTTATTCGAACGTTTTTATTTATAAAAGTGCTTTTATGCAAACTTGTTACTTATTTACTTGCCTTACATTTACTTTATTCAGAATTAGCAATCCTAATTTAAAGATAATTTGGGAGGAAGACCTCCATATTAAAAACCAACCCTAATTTAAAGATTAATTTATTTTAAAAAATACCATACACTTGTGTTTTATAATATACTATTATGCGTATTAATAATTAATACATTATTACTTGGTCTTGATAATACAAGATAGTTATTGTAATATGGTATTGATATATATTTATATATAATACAATCTATATTAACTAATAAATGCATTTGATGTTAAATATGATATTAATTATTAGTTATTGTAACGATGACGATGCATCCTTGCTGTCTCGATCTCTAAAAATGTTGGTAATTGGTCGTTATAAATTGTCGCTGATTAGTTTATAAGAAAGTGTGACGACAATACAGTATGAAGAGTGGGTTTTTGTTTCACCATGGAGGCTGAAGAGTATGATGTTTTTTTGGGAGAAATGAAAGAGGGATAAAAAAACAAAACTTTTTATATTGATAATTAATACATGATGAATATTATTTATATTGTATATTTGAGTATAGATGCTAATATTTTTAAATTTAGCTAGATTTGTAATTATTTTGTAAAATTGGACTATCCAATACAACTTCCCTATAATTCGATCGTTGAAAACCACCATTGATCGGTTTATAATGAACAACGACGATAATACAATAATGTGTTTGTTTTGTTTCGTCAGAAATAATGGAGGTCCAAGAGTATTAATGTGTTTTTAGGAGAGATGCAGGAGGAAGAAGAAAGAGAGAAACAAAAACAATTTTTAAAGTATTCTATTATTTAAAAAAAAAAAGAAAAGAAAAGAAAAAGAAAAGTAAAGTAAAGAAAAGAAATTAGATACATAGATTGACGCTAGTTGAGTATTGTTAGGGTTCGGGTCGGGTTTGTATGAGCAGAAGAAGGCAAGGCCTAAGGCAAGGAAGGCCTATTTCACAGAGCGGCAGAAGGCAACGATTTATCTCTTCTTCTTCTTCTCTCACAGCGATTTCTCTGGCGAACCAACACATCAAGCTTCACTCTCAATCCAAAGCAAAGCAAAGCAAAGGTTTGTCTTCATTTGATTTCCCCTCACTTTTCTCTCTTCTTTTCTGTTTTTTCCAACATAAAATTCTACATGTTTCCTATTTCTCTTGCAAATCCAAACACCTGCTACCAGTTTATTGATTGAAAATTCCAATTGCACCTCCCACGCCGGCTATTATGCATATGTTTGATTCTGCCCTTTTCCGGAATTTCTTTTCTTTTGGTGCTGTCATGGGCTTCTTTCCGCTTTCTCAATTTCTCACTGCCTTTTTTCTTGCTTCCTTACTCTTCTCTTCTGCTCATTCATTTTACCCTTTTTCGGCTATGCATTTTGTTTTCCTCTCAACAAATTAGTACCCGAGAACGAAACTGATAGCGTATCTGCCCTCTCACCCAAACATCCTATCCTTCCAAGATAAGGAACAACGAAGATATTCAAAGCTAAGCTGCTAAAGGGACAAATATGCATCATATCATATATTCACATATGCATACTTTCTTTTTTTCTTGGATATCCATGACTATCTGGGTCTGTTTGCGCGCACTTCCACTAATGCATAGTCACCCTCAATATTGCCTACACATAGATTCTCTCATCGATTTTTCCATTTTGTTGGCCAACCACATGATCGAAATATTACGTTTCTTTCTCCATTTTTGGATCTACAAGAGAGAAATCAACACTAAAAAGAAATAGTGAAGTGATGACCAGTCGACGCTCTGCATTATCAGAGTTGAAGTTGCTCATTGATGTCAAATTACTTTGAAGGAAATAAACATTATAATCCGCTAACTCCTAGTCTAAAATAAGATGGCTTAGGGTTCTTGCACACAAGGATGACAAGCAACACTCTGTTTTCTTGCTTATTGGTTATTGTTCATCGTCTTCCTTAAATAGAAGGAGAGGACATAATTTTGTAATTTTGTTACAAAGAATATCAACATGGCATACAAATATTGCTAAATGGAGTCTTAGTAGATCTTCAAGGAGAGGTAACGACTAGTGAACAATGTAATGAGACAAGCCTTAAGCTAATGGGCTATGGTAAATTTAATATTTTGTTAATACTTTAATGGACTAAAATAGCTTATTAAAGGGATCAAGTGGGCTTAATTAAGTTGACGAAGTACAAAGGAGTCTTAGTAATTTTCCTCTTTTTCTTTTCCCCTTTAATATTTTTTTATTGATTCTTTTTTCTATTTTGATCCAGGCCTACGCCATGTTACCTTGGGGCTTGTGGGATTCCTCTTCAAACAAAGCGTTTAGTGTGTCTTCAGCCGTTATAGACTTCAACTACATTACAACTAAATTCTAAATCTCTAGGAGCAACTATGTCATTCACATGTAGCGAATCCATGGAGAGGGTTCGGAGGTTGAGTATTGAAAATGGCGATTCTTCTCCACATTCAGGGCTACTAAAATATAAAAGACGCAAAGTTTCTGTTGTTCGCAATTTCCCTCCTGGTTGTGGTCAGAGTGTTTTGCAAAATAACTCAATCCCCTTGAAATGTACGATAGGTGATATAATAGAGAAGTCTCTCCCAGTACATCATGAAATGTTGGAAAGTGTGAAGACACCAAATGAAAATATTGCTTTAGACTTCCCCACAAAGGAAATAAATATTTCTAACATAAAGGATGTGCATAGTATGGTTAATATTGAATCATCATTGTTGATTGAAGATTTGAAAGGCAAAGGTAGAACGATCGAAAATATACAAAATTCTGTTGGAGGTGACCCTTCATTGAAAGATTTGCATGGAGTGATCGTTTCTCCTATAAAAGAAGAGATACTTGAGCCTAGTAATTTGGGACCAGGCTTGAGATTATGCTCACCAATTGATTACACCATCTTTGCTTCTAATTGTAAGGATCTGAAGAAGGCTATAACTAGAGAATATCCTCCCCGAAGAAATGTTTCAGCTATTAGAGACTTCCCTCCCTTTTGTGGAAAAAATGCCTCTCATTTATCCAAAGAGGAGTGTCCCCCTGTGATTGCCTCTCAAAATATTTGTGCTATAGATATACAAGATTCTCAACATCTTTATACGCCATCAAATGTGGATAACGATGTAAAATGTGCTGCAAATAATGCTCATAAAACAAAGCATGACATTAAATTGTCAGATGATGTGACCAAGTTAACCCTGGATGAAACTTGCGTTGATTTGATGGTGGAACCTACTAAAGAAACAAAGGTGCACGATAAATTTGGACCTGGAAGGAAATGTACATTAGAAGAGTACCAACAAACTTCTCTTAGTAATCGATCGAAGTTTGATAACAAGTGCCAGAGTACTCTTAATGAACCAAAAGGCTTGGATGAAAATATGAGAAAGGAGATTGTGGTTTACACTAGTGAGATGTCTCCAAAAGAGAATAACATGGATATGCCCTCCCATCAGAAACAATTGAAACTTGTACCTTTTGAGGAAACCTTTGCATCTGAAAGGCTCATTGTGGTAGGTCTCATGGCTTCATCAAATTGTCCTTGGAGGCATGGTAAATTGAACTACAAGCCTTCACTAGGAGGTGGCTCAAGTGAGAAGAAAGTGAAGAAGCGTGACTCGAGTCGGGTAGAGAAAACAAAGTCTATTTTAAGAAAGGAGGAAGCAAAAGAGTACTATAAGAAATCTTCGAAGAAGACACTTACCAATAAAAAAGATGTTAATGGGGATATGCACCAACAAGTAATTGCTGGTAGCATGGATACAAGTACCAATGACATTGAAAATAACGATTCTCTCGTGACTTATAGGTCCTGTAGTACTAACGTGAGCCTTATTCCATTTTCTCAAACTAATGAAAGTGAAAACGATCATGGAAGTGATTCTAAAGGTACTAGAACTAAAGTAAGGGAGACATTGCGACTTTTCCAAGCTGTATGTAGGAAGCTCTTGCAAGAAGAAGAAGCTGGGAAGAAGGTCCAAGGAAATGCATCTGGCAAGAGGATTGATTTTATAGCAGCAAAAATTCTTAAGGATAAAGGGAAATATGTTAATGTGTGCAAACAAATTTTAGGACCAGTCCCTGGAGTTGAAGTTGGTGATGAATTCCGATATAGGATTGAACTTAATATTGTAGGACTTCATCGCCAAATTCAAGGTGGGATAGATTATTTGAAGTGCGGTCAAAAGATCCTTGCTACTAGTATTGTTGCATCGGGTGGCTACACTAATAACCTTGATAACTCAGATGTCTTGATTTATACCGGACAAGGAGGAAATATGATGAATTCAGACAAAAAACCTGAAGACCAAAAGCTTGAACGAGGAAACCTTGCATTGAAGAATAGTTTTGATGAGAAAAGTCCCGTTAGAGTAATTCGTGGCTCTGAGTCATCTGATGGAAGAACATACGTTTATGATGGGCTATATTTGGTGGAGAAATGGTGGCAAGATATGGGTCCTCATGGTAAGTTGATTTTCAAGTTTCAGTTGTATCGAATTGCAGGTCAACCTGAACTTGCTTGGAACGTATTAAAGAAGTCTAAGAAATTCAAAGTAAGAGAAGGTCTTTGTGTGGGTGATATTTCTCAAGGGAAAGAGTCGATTCCTATATGTGCTGTGAACATCATAAATGATGAGAAGCCACCGCCATTTAATTACATCACTAAAATGATATATCCAGATTGGTGCCACCCAATTCCTCTCAAAGGTTGCGATTGTACTAATGGGTGTTCAGATTCAGAGAGATGTAATTGTGCTGTCTTGAATGGAGGAGAGATCCCATTTAATCATAATGGGGCTATTGTTGAGGCAAAGTCTCTTGTCTATGAATGTGGTCCTTCTTGCAAGTGTCCTCCTTCTTGTCATAATCGAGTTAGCCAACGTGGTATCAAATTTCAACTAGAAATATTTAAAACCAAATCAAGGGGATGGGGCGTGAGATCTTTAAATTCAATCCCTTCAGGAAGCTTTATTTGTGAGTATATAGGGGAGCTTCTTGAGGATAAGGAAGCAGAACAAAGAACTGGTAACGATGAGTATTTGTTTGATATTGGGAATAATTTTAATGAAAGCTCTCTTTGGGATGGACTTTCAACCCTCTTGCCCGATGCACAGATGAATGCTCGTGACATTGTGGAAGATAGTAGTTTTACCATTGATGCGGCAAATTATGGTAATATTGGGAGATTTATTAACCATAGTTGCTCACCCAATCTTTATGCCCAAAATGTCCTTTATGATCATGAGGATAAGAGAATTCCACATATTATGTTCTTTGCCGCTGAAAATATTCCTCCTTTGCAAGAGTTGTCATACCATTACAATTATATGATGGATCAGGTTCGCGATTCAAATGGGAATATTAAGAAGAAGAAATGTCACTGTGGTTCCGGAGAATGTGATGGTTGGATGTATTGAGTTTGACAAAAAAGTTCCTCTTAATCGACATGAGGCTATATGTTTCTTCTTATAGTAAGTTCATGTAAATCCCATTGTTTTATTCTCTTTATCCTTTTTTCGTTTCTCTAGTTTTTCTTTTCTCTAGTTTTTTATGGTCTTGGTATAGCTGCTTGCATGCCTCATTATTGTTCAATTAAGACTTGTACATGACCATACAAACTATAGTTTTGAACAAGAGAACACACTTTTTATGATTGATGAAATAAGGCTAATACTCTAAGGATATAAGCTTCACGAGGTAGCGAAAGAAAGCAATAAAAAGGAACAGACTGAAAGCATAAAATATAAAATAAAGACAAAGCAACCCAATCGACGTCTAGAAGAGAAGGCACCAAGAGAAAACCTAAATCGTTTTTCGATAGAGAAGATTGCATCTAAAGTCTAAACACATACACAACCTTCACAGACCAAGTGCAAATTCAAAGAAAATCCTTGAACAAGCAACAAGCAACAAACCACATACCCACACTTCCATTGACAACCAATAAAAAATTAGCAGCCAAGACCTTTCAAAACCAATTGACAATGAAATGAGCAGTCCACCTATCTTATAAAAGCTGCGAGGCCTCCTCACTTTTCTAATGTGAGATCCTCAAAGTAAATTAATTGCTAAGTAGGTGACCACCATAAAGTGAATTCATTCCCCCATAGTTTTCAAAAGCCATTTCGTCCACTAGGCCATCTCATAATAGTTGTAGTTGATATGTAAGAATCGCTTTTTTCATTAAGTAAAAGATCTTTGTGGCTTTGGCAAACTTATGCTACTTTCCATATCTTTTATTTGTTTGAAGTTGGTCTCGCCAAGTAAATGCAAAAGATTCAATGCCACAAGTTTTACTTTCTTTTCCTTGGTATCACTATGTATTTCAGAAGTTTTTCTTTAACATTTGATCCAATGAAGAAATTTTTGAATACTCATCCTACCATTGATGATAGGGAGATAATTTTTCATCTATAAATTAGAGTTATCGTGAAAGAACATTTTATTTCTTGCATGATTGGTTGGAGATTTAGGTCTAGGTGCGAAATCTTCATCTTTAGAAGATTTAGACTCGAGCTCGATTGGGTTTTCTAGAACCCTTTCTTGATATTGGAGGTTTCTTGCTTACAGAATTCCTCGTCTTCTTGCCAATTGTTGGTGTCTTTTTTTTTTTTTGGAGTTTTTGGTTATTCTTTGTTATTTTCAGCTTGTTTCTCAATCCAATGGCTATCTATGTCCTATCAATTGTTACACAAGAATGCTATTCTTGCTTTCTCATTGTTGCTTCAACCAAAGGGTTTACCAAGGGGAGTAAGTCCCCAAGAGGCAGCCTCGTTGGTAGAAGCTTAGGGTCTTCAAGGTATGCTCCCTTGGAGGTCCTAAGTTCAAAACGCACAGGTGTTCCTGTATGTAGTGGGGTGAGATGCTTTTGCATTGCGATTGAGTTGAAATGTGTCAACACCCAAATATTATCTTCTACCAGCCTTTCGGCTATGTAACGAAGGTGCTTCAATTCCAATTAATGTAAAGAAGAGTTATTTTATCAAACAACTGTCTGCCACCAAAAGCTAGGAACGAAAGCATGTATATGCTATAATTATAAATAACCATAATACAACAAACAATGTATAATTACCTTAAAAACCTCAAACAAACATAACAACACATCTAACCACCCATTGAAAACAACCAATCAGAGAATAAAACGAGGAAGGACCATGAAAGTTGGGTGGGTAACACCTTACTTCACCTTTCTTTTATGTAGGAATTATGGGAAGTCCTTAGTATGTATTTTGGTATGGGGAGCTTTTTTAATTAAAGAAAGATAAGAAATTTGCAACAAAGAAATGACCTGAGAAAGGTTAAAGATAATGGAGTAACAAGCAACACTACACAAGGATTATCCATTACTTTGGTCATACTATTTACCAATTCAAGAAACTAACAAAATTTTACATTTTAGATATGAAATTTGAAGTTCAAGAGTACATTACCATTTTTTCGAGTATATTATTTAACTTTAGACCAAATGGTCTTTAGATTTCTCATAAATCAAATTTGTAGTCTTTTTAACATTCTTGGTTTGTGCCTAGAATGGGGTCGGTGACTTGATTTTTCATTGGGATTGTGATAAAGTGGAGAAACTTAGAGGAAATAAGTTCAAACCAGGATGCTCTCTAATGCCTAGAATTTGAAAATCCCATGGGTTCTCTTGGAAACCAAAGTAGGGTTAGACCGTTGTCTCGTGATATTAGTCTTAGTTTGTGTAAGTTGGCTTGGATACTAAAAAAATATTCTTGAAAGTTGAACCAAAAAATAAATGTCTGAAATGAAAGATCATATGGTAGTATCTCTCTTTTTATAATTCCTTATTGCTTTCCCTAGGTCTTCGTCCCCCTCATAGATTTGGAGGTTGTTGATATTGCTGATCTTCTTTCTATTATTTTTTCTTGGTGCTCCGTCAAGGGAGAATGGATTCTAGATTTTGGGCTCCAAAGCCTTGCGAGGGTTTCTCTTGTCACTCCATTTGTATCCTTTTTGGTCCTTTGAAAGGTTAAAATTCTAAAGAAAGTGAAGTTCTTTGCTTGAAAAGTTTTTTTGGGAGGGTAAACACTTGGATCACCTCCAAAGATGTTCTTCTTTTGTGTTGCAGCCGTAATGTAGGAAGTAGGAGGAGGACCCAATAAAATAGGGAGTGCTCTTTTGTATGCATCCTTTGGGGCTGAATTTTTCTAGAACCTTTTGGGTTGTTCGGGATCGAAAAATAGGGTGTTGTTCTTTGTTTAAAGGATTAGACAAGGAGACCACCTTTATCTTTCCTTTTTGCTATAGTGTGGCAGACGCTTTTAGCCGTTTTGTGAAGGTTGGAAAAGTTAAAGGGATGATAGAAGGTTTAAGGTGGGAAAGATGTAGTTCATTTTCCCACATTTTGTATGCGAATTACACTCTTTTTTTACACAATTACATCTTGTTGTTTTGCAAGGTGAGAAAATTTATGTTGAAAAGTGGCATATGTTCCTTAACCTTTTTGAAAGTACTCTAGGCCTAATAATCTATAAATAGGCAGAAATTTGTGGTCAAAGGAGTGAATATGGCTGACTTGAACGTAGAAGTGGCTGGGGTTTGGGGTGCAAATAAGAGAGTCTCTCTTTCAGTTACTTAGGATTTACCACATGAAGGAGCCAAACCAAATAGTTTTTTGGGATTCAATGTATGAAATAATCAGAGGAAAATTAGCGATTGGGGGAGGTTTTTTTATTTAAAAAAAAAGAAGAGTACGTTAGTTAACTCAATATTAGGGTAGCATTCCCTTTTATTTTTGAGAAAATTTATGTTGAAAAGTGACATATGTTCCTCAACCTTTTTGAAAGTACTCTAGGCCTAATAATCTATAAATAGGCAGAATTTTTTTTTTTGAAACGGAAACAAATTTATTTATTAAAAAGTATTTACAAACAAAACAAGAAAAAACCAAAGAAAGCAGAAAAAGACCGAAAGAGGGCCGAGAGCCAAGTTTTGAGAGGGGTACATAAGAGAAGAGTGAAAGAGCAAAAGTCCAAAAGATGAAAAATACAACCAGTCCAAGACAACTCCATTAAGGAAGAAGCCCCTAAAGCTAATTTTGTAAACAAGCTAAAAAATATTATCCCAGTTTGTGTAAATGTCTCTGATAGAGGAGCCAGTGAATTCTGGGCAGGAAGAAGAGGCCCAAGTTGATACATGTAGTCTGACAGCTTCGAGTCTTGAAACCCAAGGTAATGATTCTTCTTGG
>JBBMEF010000022.1:14111951-14123138 GCA_037832685.1 Sicyos baderoa
CTCATTTTAGGATAAAAAAGAGTACAAGAATGGATAGAAGGCAATACAACAATCCTAACGTTCTGGACCAAGACTCAAACAAATATACCAGACACAAGAAATCGTAAATAAAGATGATATAAGACTGAATCAATCACAAACAGCTGACTGTTTCATTGATACAATAAGGAAATACGACAAGCTACCTGGCATATTCGAGACTGTCGGTAACCTCTCCCTCAAGGTTACTCAACCTTAACCAAAAAAAACTTTACACTCACCTCTACACCTTATTTATATTCACTCTCTCTCCCATACCAGCATAACTACCTCCACTCTCACTAACCCTTGTCCCCTCCCAAATGCCTTTTCTGCTCCTTCTAGAACATACATGGGTAATTTGGACCATGATCTTACCAGTTCTGCCTTCACATTTCCTATTTCTTTTCTGGCAAGCTCAACGTCTGTTGCTTGGCCTTGAAACCTTGCAATTGGCTGCAGATTGAAAGAGAGAGAGAGAAAATAATTAGAACTGCACAGAAGTATATCAAAAGGGCAGCTTAAATGCTATGAAACGAGTCAAAGCAAGATGCGAACCACCTTTCTGAAGGTAGGAAATGCATGAAGAATAAGGAGAAAAAAGAAATAAAGAAGTGCCGCTGAGAGAAACCTGCTTCATCATTATTGTTGATGAGGGCAATGCAGAACGGTTTCCTGGAGCACCAGCTGCCAATAGAAGTGCCGCTTCTCCCCAAGCATTACCGACGCATAATGTGAATATAGGAGGCTTAACATACCTGCAGAGGAAAAAAATGCCAAGTGATGAACATTAAAACAACTTTTGGTGGGTCCTTGACAAGTCTTGAAACAATGAGATTCTAAAGACAAAATACCAAGCCAATTATACGTAAAGATTCACATCACAAGTTCACAACCTCATTACATCATATATTGCAAATGCTTCAGTCTCATAGCCCAACTTCTCGCCATCCTGGAAAATGCAAGCACTTCATCATGTTCTACTATCACATGGGAAAGCCGGTAAGGTTTATTATTATTTTTCTGTACCGTACGTGAGTTGAAGTTGACAAACATTTTGTTTAAAAAAGGTAAGCTGAATAGATCTTTTAGATGTTTTACTTTTTATAAGAGCATAGAAAACAGGAGGGGATTGCAAGTTCCCTTTCTTCTTCTTTTTTCTATTCAAGAAAAAAAAAACATGCTTTCCTGTGATTAACACACTAAAAAAGCCTTTGCCAGTTTGTATTTTTTTTAAAAAACAAGGTACCACCATAAAATTCAAGCTAGACTAAATGAGACACCAAAATAATAATAATGAAACATAATGAACCTTCGTTGTCCCCGTGGAGTTAACATAAAGATATATAGGTTTTGTTTCATCCTCCTGCTGAAGGTAAAGGAATTCTGCAAGTATCAACTCAGTGACAGAAGGGACAAGAGACATGCCCAAGTAAACAATTCGATTCTTGAATAAATAAGATGCCAAATCTGGAGGAGGTTGCTCTCTTGCACTTCCCTTTGTAAATGGAATAACCTGTTCAAAGAAATCAGGTAAAGATGGCACATGAGGCCAGCAGGAATGGATAATATATCTGAAAAGAAGATTTTAAAGTTTAAGGGAGGTCATCAACTTCTTTTTTTTTTTGGGAACCAGAAAATCAAAATTTCGCTCCAATATAACCGGAGTAACCATGCTCATCTCTACGTCAGGCATCGGGAGGCATCGAAGGAATAGAGACACAGGAGGTGTCTACGAATTATTGTCATAAATGAGTCTCAAACCTAAAATCTTGAAGGGAGCACACCTTCAAAATCCAAGTCTTCGACCACTGTGCCACCCTTGGGGTCGAGGGTCATTAACTATTAAGAATCACTGGTAGAGTTTAAGAAAGAGTCAGCTCAATCAAGCCCACATATATGTTAATAGGTAGTTAAAATTCTAGTTTGAAACTTTGATATCATTGTTTGTCCGAAACCGCTTACGTACACTTCAAATTTTCTCACATAAAAACTATCTTACCCTGCAACATGAGGTTGTCAAGTAAACTCATAGTAAGTCAATTCCTTCGGCTTCAACAATTGGGTCTAGTTTTAAGATTCCATTGTAATCTCCCTATCTATTAAAGATTAAGAGTCATTCATTTATTAGCATTTGAGCATAACATCTTAAATATTAACTCTCTATATTTCAAAAAGTATAGCACAAATCCTCCAAAAGGGGGCTAGCAGCAAACTACAATTTAGTGAATCAAAGTAGTGAAAAGAAAAAAAAAACAATCAAATAAGCAACAAAATTTCAAACCAATATCGCAATATTTCCCAGAAGAGAACGCATAGACTACAATTTCGTGTACAAAAGTAATTACAATAACAACAAAGCAACAAAACTTAAAAACCAAAATCCAAATAACACTTACCATAGTAACAACACCCCGCTTTCCCTTCGATCCACGGAAGGAATCCGGATTAAGAGACGAAGGCCGGAGCTTCAAGCCGGAAAATTCCCCGGAGACGCTGCCACCGGCGAATGGGGAGAGGAAACTAGTGAAAAGCGGCGTCGTTCTGGGAGAAGATGACGAAAAGGACAAGGCTCTGGTCGATTTTCCCCTGTGAGAAGAAGTAATTGATGGCGATATTCGCTTGGAAATCGAGAAAGTGGAGGCAGTGGTGGCGACCTCCATGGCTGGAAAACCTTGAAAATCAAAGCGCGATAATCAAAAGAGAGTTAACAGAAGAAGAAACGAGGATAGAATGGAAGAGTGAAAAACTGGGAGACTTTTGGGCTTTCATTTGTGGGCTTCTGTAGCCAAGGGTTAGGCCCAGCCCAAGCCTTTTATTTTTACAGCAGCCCAAGCCTTTTCTTAATGGTTTTGAAGTTGAGATTTTATTTTCAAAAATTAATAAAGAACAAAAGACAGATAAAAACAATGCTAAGTTTTTTTTTTTTTTTTAATTGTGAATTTTTTTTAAGTTATTATTTAACTAATTTAAATAACGGTGAAAGTTATTATTATGGGAAGTTTGATTTATTGAATCAATTTTTAAAAAAAAAAAAAAAAAATTGTTGAAATGAGTGGTTGAATTAGTGGGAGTTAAAAAGAAGATAGAAATGCAATTTTAAATTTAAAAGATGAAGTTGGGGAGATATTTGAGACAAGATGAACATAAATGATTATGAAGTTGAGAATATTGAGAAAATGATTATATTTATTTGAGATGAATGTAGTGATTATGAGAATTTTTACTCGTTTTTTTTTTTTGTTCAAAAAATGATTACAATCAAAAAAGTTGCCACCTAATTTTATTGTATAATTTTTTGGGAATACAAAAGAATGAAACTTTGTTATATGAACAATTGAGGGTAGTCATAGGAGAACGATATTACAAGAAAATAAATACTGATTATTAATAATAGTATAAATTACTTTGCATAATTATTCTCATTCTATCGTCCAAACAATCCTTACAATTTGTCAACAATAACTCTAGTTTAAAGTTCAAACTATCTAAGATATTCATCTTACAATAATTATCTCACATTAAAAAATTGGAGATTTTTCAATATATTTATAAGAGATATGAGTTACTCATCTTATTATCAATTGATTTTGAGATGAAATATCATATTCTTTGATATGGTTTAGAGGTCCATGTGGATAATAAACCCTCATATTTCGATCCAACCCGTAGTAGGTGTGGACCCCACCCAAGTGAGTATAATTTTTTTTTTTAAATGACATTGTGATCCCAAAGATATGAGTTACTCCCCGTGAAACCTCGTATTTATAATACTATCATTAAGTGGTTTAGTGGTTGAGTGATTGAGTGGTTGTTGTGGGAAGATAATTTATAAATACCGAGTCTAGGAATCGAATTTGTAACCGTGAAGTGGAAATGGATTAACACCAAATTAGATAATTAATTATGCCACCAACCCATTCAATTAAGTGGTTTGATAGTGAATAGGATACTTTCATACCAATTTTCTTTAACATTTAAAATATTAGCATTTCCAATAGAAATACCTTTTTGGTTTATAATGTAACCATAGTAAAAAAGGGTATATACACACATTGTATTAGGAAAATGACAAGTGCAAAGCTCCCCCCATCCATCATAATTCCAAGGCTAAGGATAGAGTTTTGAGAAGAGAAGGAGCAGAGCAGTCTCTTCTTCTTCTCCTTGTTTCTCCACAACAATGTCTTCTTCCATAGCCTTGTTTTCTTCTCCTTCCCACCTCCCCACTCTCTCTCCTTCTTCACACCATAGAAATTCCTTTTCCTTCAAACCCTTTTCTCTCAGAACCAGAAACCCTTCTTCTTCCTTCTCCATCAGGGCCGTTGCCGACAATGGCGCCGGAATTTCAGTTGGCTCGGCTGCCGTTGCTGTCGAAACCCCCCTTGAGAAGAAGGATCCGGAGCCGGCGCCGGAAGAGCAGCAGAGCCTCGCCGGAGCCAACGGCTCGGTGGCGGCGAGTGAGGAAGTGGAGGTGGTTACCAAATTTGAAAACCCTAAATGGGTTAATGGGACTTGGGATTTGAATCAGTTTAGGAAAGATGGAAGTACGGATTGGGATGCTGTTATTGATGCTGGTAATCTTTCATTTTCTCTGGCTTTGTGAATTGAAACCCTATGTTCTCTGTTGATTTTGCTTCTGATTAGATGACTGAATTTAGGGAAATTATGAGGATTTGTGTGCTATGGATGAAATGCCCTTTTGGGGGGATTTTGATTTTGCAAAAGTTTTGAAATGAGGTTGAATTTGTGTGTGATTTGCCACCTACCCTAGGAATTAATTTCCTACGGGTTTCCTTGACATAGAAATGTTGTAGGGTCAGACGGTATATCCGGTGACATTAGTGGAGGGACGCGAAAGCTGTCCCGGGCAGTCACATATATCAAAATTTGTGTGTGATTTCTTGGTGTTACTTGTGTAATTGCTTGATTTTTTGTTAATCAGAGGCTAGAAGGAGAAAATGGCTGGAAAACAATCCTGAATCATCAAGTAATGAGGACCCTGTGGTATTTGACACATCCATAGTTCCTTGGTGGGCTTGGATTAAGCGCTACCATCTCCCTGAGGCTGAGCTACTCAATGGTATAAACATGTTTGTATGATAATTTCTGTCTTGTTTTCTTTAAGCTTGGCTTAGAAAAATAATGTTGTAACATGTTTGTATGCTTGTTTTCAAATAGATGAAGTTGTTCTTTCTTTCATGTTTGTGATCGTTCTTCCTAGGGTGGTCACTTTTCTAAGATTTAATTTCTTATGAATTAACTTGACAACTAAATATAGGAGGGTCGGGCTTTTATTCTGTGTCTAGGTTCGCATAAACTAGCTCATACACTTACAAATATGTAAAAAAAAATGTCATAACATGGAGTTGATATAAACACGGTTGTTTGATAAATTTTGTCTTGTTTTCTTTAAGCTTATCTGAGAAAAATATTGTTAAAACTGAAAACATGTTTGTATGCGAGTTTTTAAATAGATGAAGTTGTTCTTTCTTTCATGCTTTCAATATATGCTATAAGACCAATCATGGCTTAGGCCAAATAAGGGTCTTAAAACTCATAAAGTGTTTAGAGGTTATGGATTCAATCTAGAATGTCCACCTATCTATAAATTAATTTTCTACGAGTTACTTTAGACAACTAAATACGACAACTAAATATAGAAGAATCAGACAATTATCTCATGAGAATAGTTGAGTTGTGCATACGGTAGCCTGGACATTTACGTCTATAAAAAAAATATCATGCGTATGTCATAACATTGATTTTTGAAGTGATTATTATCACAATTCGTATGAATAAGTTTTGAAACATGTTTTCTTTCAAAATCATCGTAAGTGTTGTCCTAAAATTCATTACTATTATAAACGAATCCTTTGCAAGCAAAAAATAAAAGAGGAAAGCGTTGAAGCGAATTTGAGCCGTTGTGATGGTTTTTCGACGCAGGTCGGGCAGCCATGGTGGGGTTCTTCATGGCTTACTTTGTCGATAGCTTGACTGGGGTAGGACTAGTAGGTCAAATGGGCAACTTCTTCTGCAAAACTTTGTTGTTTGTAGCTGTGGTGGGAGTTCTTTTGATCAGAAAGAATGAAGATATAGAGACTATTAAGAAGTTGATTGATGAGACAACATTTTATGACAAGCAATGGCAAGCAACTTGGCAGGATGAAGCTCCAGGCTCTGGCAAAAAGTAATGTAGCTAGTTGCCTGTTTCTTGTTTTATATTTCTTAATTATGTGTTTGTTTCTCTAAGATTTGAGCTAAGTAGAGAAGGATTATGTGACCTCTGAAAGATATTGAATTTTTAGGCCTCTGTTTGTTAATGTAATGCTTTTCTTGAAGTTGAGGGTTTCAAAAGGAAAATATTTCTCTCTACAAACATTGCTTTTTCTGGAAATATGCTTTTTAGGGTTCAGTTTTTCTTATGAACCTTATTATCAGTTTCAGTTAAGCAGAATCCCAAAATAATCCACATTTCTGTTATGCAAGTTTTCCTGTGAGATTTTTTTTTTTTAGTATAACAGCAAAAAAATTTCAATTGCCAATATTTATATATATATGCATATTCATTTCATACATGCACAAACTAAAGTTCCATTGTTTTGTTTTGTTTTGTTTTGTTTATTTTTTAAATAAGCCGAACTTCTTTTAGGTATATTGTGCATTAAAATTTTACAAGTTCAAAGAATTTGTGATTACACAATATTAAAGTTTAGTTTGGGATTTGTGATAGTTATAATAATCGATGTCTTTTTAATAGCTGCAATGGGGAGAAATTCATGTTTGTAAATTTTAGTTTTAAACAGGAAAAGAAGATTATAGTGTTTGGTATATCAATACAGAATTCTCCATTTAGCTATAATTACTAAAAGAAGACATTACTTTTTTAGTACAAAAAAAGGCACTATTAAAGTTTGCATTCTTGATCAATTTTTAGAAGTAATTATTCAAAATTTAAAGAGAAATATTTAGGTCATGCCCATGCGACCTAAATATTAATGCCCATACTTGTGGCTCAATATGTATCACAAACTATTTTTCTTTTCTTTTTCTTTTTACTTTTTGAGTTTAAAATATAGAAAATTGTGGTGTATGTTAATGGACATTAATATTTAGATCATGCACAGGCATGACCTAAATATTTCTTAACTTTAAATGCTTTCAATTTGATTTAAAACTTGTATTTTAAATTATTTTAAAAATACAGAGAAAACAGTCATATAATTTAAGAACGTATTAAAAAAAAATTAAAGAAAACATGAAGAAAAATATACAATAAACAAAGTTAAATTTAGGGATAAAATAAAAAATAAACAAATTGTGAATGATGGTTAACAAATTTTGTAGTTGAGTGTGTTCAAAAGTTTTTTATACCTCACATAAATAAATTTCAAAATTTTGAATCCTCAAACTCATATTTAGTTTAACTCAAAAGGAAAAAGTTACATTGATTCAAATCATAAACCACCAAACTTATAAGTAAAAAAGTAGAATTGTTATCATCATAACCAAATGCTATAAAAAAAGTCAAATCCAAAATGAAGCCTAAATCATTTTAACAATTTTCTTCTCTCCTTTCCAATTCATTTCCTCACTAAAAAAAGTATCAATATATGTAATCACTCTATTGGATAGTTTTGTTCTTTTCCATCCTTTGCAACCCCCTTCTGATCTTTGTCTTTCCAAAAACAAATTTATTGCATTGATTTCTTTGTCTGTATCTCAATGAAAAGAAAACCCAAATTTTTACCCCAACTCTCACTTCCAACAAAAGCACAAGTGATGACACACAAAAGTGTTTTGCATTCTTTTTTTTAGAAAGTTATGTTAGTTCACATGGAACTTCATATATTTTTTTTTTTTAATGTTTTAATTTTTAACGTTTGAACTCATATTTGAAGATTAAGGAATTTGAATATTTAATCACTTAATTAGTAGTTCGTACATGATATCTATAATTTGTCCATGGTAAATAAATAGATAGTAAATGTTGTGCATATTCCACTCAACAAGTAGTTGATATATGGTCAATACAATATCTAAAATGATTATTATTTTTACCAAAATGATACAAACTTCAAAAATAGTTGCTTTCATTGAGAGTTGAACTCAAGACCTCCCGCTTACTAAACGGGTGCTCTAACCAACTGAGCTATGAAAGCTTTTTGATTGAAAATCTATTTGAAACTATTTTACATTCTTGTATTAAATTTGTTAAGATTAAGATCATCCCTCTTACAGCTTCATAACATTGTATTTTCAAACCATGGGTATATTGTTATTAATAAACTAGTATTTAGGACAACAAATGGACAAGAAAGAGAAGTTCACATATATAACCAATAATCAAGAGATCCCTTCCAATCCACAACTCCAATTATTGTATAACTAAAAATAAAGTTAAAGAATTAAATATTTCAATCTAAAATCTCTTTAAATCGAAAAAATCCTTATGATACAAATTTAAGTAATTTAGGTAATCTCTCACATGTATCTGATGTTCAAACAACTTCCAAAACCATAACTTCATCAAGGGAAACATCACAATCCAAAATTTCACTTCAAACACTTGAATGATATTTGTAGATAAACACTTCCTTAACATTTAAAAATCTTCTCTTAGTAAGAGGATTCCTTCACAAGATTTTAAGCGAGAACCGACAATACGAACGATATTGATTCATGCTCGAGTGAAAGAAAAGAAATATATTAATTCGGCTATTTTGGAAGTATCGAAATTTGACATCAAGTATACAACAAACCAACATTGGCAATCAAACCAAGAATAGTTCAAACTTAATTAGATTCCAATTCCTAAATAGAAATGCATAAAGACAACGTCTTCCCTTTTCACAAGAAAAAGCACTTGGACTCGAGATCAAGTGAAAGAAAGAATTAACTTGAAATCATAAGGCCGGGCAAACTTGCTTCATATCCAAGCTTTAGAAACTTCATACACTTTCGAGACTCGAATATTTAGCTCTCAAACCATAGTGGCGAATCGATATTGAAGCATCAGACGTGATCAAACGATGTGATTCTTAAGAAAGCTCTAGAATCTTTGGTCGCTTTTTTGATTTCCCTTTGCTTTTACTTCTATGACTGGTTTTTCTAGACTTTGGTCTTTTAAACTTAACTGATGATCTGCTATCATGGTCAGTGTTCTGATTGTTACTCTTTTCATTGTCATCGTTACCGTGGTCACTTGTAATACTATCATCACTATTCTCTTCCGACTCCGACTCGCTACTACTACTACTGCTGCTACAAGTCAATGGAATCACAGGTTGGTTACCAATTATTGCAGATTCAGCAGCAGCTACAGCTTCAGGAGTATGAAGATCGGCAATACCCAACATCAGGTCCTGTTTAGATAAAATCATGCATTATGAATGATGAAAAACTAAGCTTCCACATCTACAGACCACTACAAAGAAGAGTGACTTACCAATTCAATGACTTCTGATTCATCCCCATCGAGGGCTTCGATATCATATTTTTCAGCATTGTCCTAATGACAATTAACACGAATGTATAGGTTAAGAACTACAAAAGTTGTTTATGTTTAGATTCAAATTTAAGTAGTAAATTAATAATTGGTCAATGTGCAAACCTTTGCATCCAGTTGCAGCTTTTTATTAGCTTCTGAAAATACTCCTAAGAAATCTTTGACTCTTCCCAATACTGCAACAAGTAAAAACGAATTGCAACTCCTAAGAAGGAACAAACGCCATAATATATTTAAATTCGATGCTGAATGTTCTATGTTCTACATGTAATACTCAGAAAGAAATTTGCTTACTTCAAATGACATAAATGAGGTTTCCAGCAAAAGTGCATGGTGTTAAATTGTGAGAAACAGTGCTACAAACAATCTCTAAATTTCATTTCAAAACAGTGCTATAAAGTTAGCAATAGTTAGTAGCACAGTCAGTAATTTTTCAACCACTAGATGTTACAATGTTAAACTAGCAACTGAAAATTCATCTCATCAATTGCATACGAGCACACAAAACTAAATTGTTTCCCGCCTACAAGAAAAACAAGATAGGGTATCAACTAGTTAGAATTTCGTAACCAGCCATCAAGCATACATGTCCATCCATAGCTCTTGCAAAAGCACAGTTCTAGAACAAGAGGTCGACATTGAGAACAGCTTTGTTGCTTTCTCTCATCCCCTTGGTCGGCCCACAAGATATCCGTAGCAATGAAGAAGACCAAAGGGATTAGAGGGCTTTAAGACCTTATCACGTGCATCCAATGCAACACCAAATCGAGCTCATCCAAGAGATTGGGATCAAGCTCTCTCAACTGATTCATCCATTGGTGCTTCGTCTACAGGGCTTTGGCATGGCACAACACTTCTTCTAGACGTGATCCATCTCAAAACCTCTATCTCCATCTACCCTCTACGATTCTCTAGAACAACACAGCTTGGACTGGAGATGTTTTAGTTTTTCAGCTTTTTTGGTATTGTTACCCCTCTTTAGGCCTTGGTTTGGTCTAAATGTAGGTTGATTGTTTGTTGTACTCTCCAGTTCTCTTGTCCCCATCTGTATTTGTTTTTTCTTTTGTTCATGTTTTGATAAGTTTATTGTATCATTCTTCATATTGTATCTTCTTCGTATTATCAATAAAAATTATTACCTTCTTCTGAGACGAAAATCGTTGGTCAAATAAGTGTACTCTTTGACTAACCTAACATTTCCTAAGCTTAGCAATCTAGTTAAAATTAAACCCACAACTAGAGAGACAGAAAACAACATACACATATCGGCATTTAGCCTGCTAAATACCAATAAACTCAAAAAAAGTGTCCAGATTTCAAACAACTAAATTGAAAAAGGAAGTACGTACCTTGGCTTTTTGGAGCTGCTTCTGTAATGGGTTTTTGTTCATTGGACGTTGAGTTCTTCTTTTTACATACTAGCAGCGAGGACTCTGATTTATGGCAAGAATAAATAGTTAATAAACAAATAGTATTACCGATACCTATCATTTAATAGAGGCTAAAACGAAGAAAAACCAATCATTAAGGCCCGTTTGATAATCATTTGGTTTCTTGTTTTTCGTTTTTCAAATTTAAGTCTATTCCCTCTCAAATTTCCTACAATGTGCTCCATCCTTCCTACCATTTATCCATCTTTCTTTAAGAAAGTAGGAGAATACTAA
>JBBMEF010000022.1:14123238-14159711 GCA_037832685.1 Sicyos baderoa
CTATCAAAAAAAAGTTGCTATATTTGCAATATTTTTAAAAAGTTGTTATAATTCTAATGCAGACTAGGAAATTTGTCCTACCGCGCAAATTCCATTTTTTTAATTTTTTTTTACCATATTTATAATTTTAAATTTGAGTAAGTTTCTGAGTTAAAATAGGATCCACGTTTAAAGGCTGTATTTTTATCTAAATTAATTGAAAAACAAAATTTGGATTTTTATTTTGTTCAAACGCGTTTGAAAATGGAATGAAATCCAAAATATAACAAAATATATATATATAATTTTTAAACTGGTTTTTCAAAACAACTTATCTTTATCGGTTGAGCTGTCCATCCAATAACTATAGTTTCTTTTTTAAAAAAAAATAATTTTGCAAAAGGACAACCAATGAGTTAAAAGTAACATAAGTTCTGGAATACGTATTAAATAGAGGAATATTTGCATCAGGCAATTCTCTATTTGGTAAAATTTGAACCACACATTTTTTTTTTTTAAATAAATAAATTATTTATTAAAATTGAAAACAAAATTAATGGACCAGATGATGCCACATCAATAACTGCATGCTGATCGGGTATCATGCAAATATGTCTCTTAAATAAATATATTTGTGAGGATATGTAGTGCAAAAAGCCTAATATTTTTCTTTCAACAATATTCCTATTGAAAAAAAAAAAATCCAAAATCAGTAATATTTAGCACACCTTCATTAACAAACTTTGCATGTGATTATATAATGTTTAATACTTTAATGAGATGTTCAACCGACAAAATCTCAGTAGTTAAAAATCTTATCTTGAAATATGTATAATTTCAAATAATTATTAATTAACTAAAATCTCAGGATATATCTTTTGCGAGGTGAGCATTTATTGGCATGACAAATTCATCTAACTGATTTTTGTTTGTTGGAACTTCAATTCATAAATGCATATTTATTAATATCAACCATTTATTTTTTTTTCGTTTGTTTCAGAAATGACAAATTTATATAGTTTTTTTTTTTTATTTGAAAAAAAAATTAAACCTTTATTAAGAAAATAACGGAGACATTTCACCTTCCTCAATTAAATTTCAGATTCATATATAATAGTAAAGCTCCCTACATTTATGGATTTGTTTTCATAATTATTGCATTATTAATTATTTTCAATAATGATTAAACATGATAAGATAATTGTTGAGATATCAATATTTTATATCTATGTAGTAGCTCATGATGCATCACATCAACCATTTCATATGCTTGGATTGGCAGTGAAATAAGAAAATTGGAAATTTACCTAGATAACAAATTCTAATCCCAATTGTTATAATTTTTAAACAATATACCATAAACTATGAATTTCACTTTATTTAAGCCATCAACTTTGTAGACTTATTGAAAGCAAAAATTTAAATCTATAATTTTTGCCATATTTAACTATTTTTCTAAAATTTTGATATTCCTAAATTTCTTTTTTTAATTATCCATAATAATTTAATAATTTGTTTTACCGTGAAACAATATTTAGGGTTTTTTTTTTTTTTTTTTTTTGAGATCTTTAGGGCAAATAAATCAACTTTGTAGACTTATTGAAAGCAAAAATTTAAATCTATAATTTTTGCCATATTTAACCATCATTGTTTTTATTCAATCAAATAACTTAGCTCACATGGTCATTAATTTTGTTACTCGAACTCATGACGGTTTACAACCAAATAATAAAACCATTGCGCCACTGACCCTTTCGATAAAATAAATTATTAAATTTTCATAATCTATTAGCTAGGTTGTATTTTGGGGCATTTAATCAAACAAAGTTTAGTTATTGTAACTCAACTAACATTTGGGTTACCGATTATAATAATTGGTGGGTTGACTTTAATCTATACTATCTTTCACATAACCTTTGTTGTTGTGTCATATAATTTTCGCTTTCATTTAAAATTAATCATTTTGGGCTCGTTTGGTAACGATCTTGTTTCTTGTGTTTTGTTTCTTGTATTTTAAGAATAATAAACAAGAATGTGTTTGACAACTGTTTTTATTTCTTGTTTCTAAAAAAAATAAGAAACATAAACAAACGTGTTTAATAACAATTTCTTGTTTATTGTTTCTAGTTTTTTTTTCATACATTTTTTTAGTACATATTGGAGAAGGAACCAAATACCGATTTTCGGAATCAAACCTATAACGCTTTGAACTGATTTACAACCACACAATACATTGCGACACTGACTCATTCAGTTGCATTAAAATATTTTAAAAATCATTATTAAAATGTAATTACATGTTCTTGTATAAATATATGTTTTTTTTAATTCAATTCATAAATAAATAAATTTTAAATATACATATTAAAAAATGTTTAAATTCAATCATAAATAAATAAATTTAGAAAATAAAATATAAATACACATATTAAAAAATTTAAGATTTATATATATCTATAATAAAATTAAGAAATTAAATAAAAAATTAAATACTATTTTTTATATTAATTAAGATATTCTATAAATACAAAAAATAGTATATATTGAAACTAATAATATAGAAATATATATATTTATATTTATAGAAGTTAATTTAAAAATAAGAAATTGAAATGAAAAAAAAAAAAAAAAAAAAAAAAAAATCTTACCTTGGATCGAACCTGGGAAGTCAAGAAGGTTGAAAAAATAAAACATAACTCTTACCATTATGCCAAAGCAAACAGTCTAAAGCAATTTTACAAAGTATTAATTATAAGCGTACAGAAATTACAAAAAAAATATATAAATGTTGAGAGTGGGATTTGAACCCACGCCCTTTCGGACCAGAACCTTAATCTGGCGCCTTAGACCAACTCGGCCATCTCAACTTTGTTGAAATGTCAATCAAAAGAATTTATATTTTTTTATCTGATTCTTAAATTATTGATATATCTAAATCTAGGAGTGTTCATACCTCCTCCAAAAATTAAATCAATTGACCTAAATCGATTGAATAAAGGAAAAGCAGGTGTTTATGACTAAGTAGGGGAACCATCTTTATATGTATATGTGGCATTATTTGATGTCACAAATTTTTTGTTTGAATAATAGTCAAAAGTAAAAAAGAAAATTTTTTTATGGCACCCACTAAAGATAGCTCTCCTCCTTAGTCATAAAGAGGGAAGTATTTCTCTAATCTAATCGATGGTGTGTTGGTTTTTAGTACAAAAGAGTGGAGTGAAGGGGAAAAAAAGATTAATAGTAATTTGGAGTAGTTAACTACTTATTGAGATTAAAATTAATAGTAGTGTAATAATCAATTACTTGTTTGAGAATTGAGATTAATAATCATTGAGTGATAAATTTTATATGAAGTTTAATGTAAAATTTGATAGAAGAATTAAAGAGTGGTTAAGAGTGATTGTTTACTTAAAAAAAATAATAATAATAAAGTAAAATGAATGAAGAGTTCTTGCGGAGTAGTTGCGATATCCAAAAAAATCACACCCTTAAAGAAAGATGGAGCACATTATAGAAAATTAGATAGAAAATAGGCTTAAATTTGAAAAACCAAAAACCAAAAACTGGTTATCAAACGGAACCTTATTAATTTGTTTTACTCGTAAACGAGAAGTCCTAGATTTTAGTTTTTTATTTGAAAATAAAACTAATTATTACATTATTTTAAATTACGCGTTTGCTAATCAGACAAAAAGAACAAATAAAAGTTTGCTGATTTAAAATGGTAATTGAAACAAGAAATTCATGTAGGCTTTAATTTCACACAATTAACAACAAGTGATATCCGTGAACAAATGCAATAGATCAACAAAGCTTTTGCTCATTCGTTGTAAGATTGAATCTCATTCTTATTTTTTTATATTTTTTTAACTTTATTTAAAGTTTAGTACATAAATTTTAAGATTTATGTTTATTATTTATGTAAAAAAACTTTAAACTCTAAAACAGGTCTAATACATTTTTGTTAATTTTGTGTCAAATAAATTCTTAAATATTTTATTTGCTAACATAATTGAAACATTTTTTATTTTCCTAAACTTTCTAAATAATTTAAAAGGGTATGTGTCTCAAAAAAAAATATTAAGAGGGTATAATTCTAATGTAACCTATTTTTTATAAAGAAAATAAATAAATTAATTTTTTTTTTTGTTCAGAATGAATAAAGAGAGATCTGATATATACCGAAATTAAAATTTTATTAGATACAAAATTAAAAGTTCAATAATTAATTAGACGTGAATTTAGAACCTTTTAAATATAACTTCAAAATGTTAAGGTCTTACTATTAAACCTAAAATTTTATTTATAAAAGTTAATCATGAGAATTTAAACCATACATCCAAAAGTATGTAAAAAAAAAGAATGACTGGTAAGTTTTTGGACAGTAAAAAAAAGGAAAAAAAAATGACTAGTAAGTTTTTGGATAGTAAAAAGGAAAAAAAAAAAAATTATTATAAAGCACAATTGGGTGTGCAAGAAAATAGGGTTTATTTTTTATTTCTTCTTTTTTTTTTAAAAAGAAAAAAATAGGGTATTTCTAGATTATTCCATGTGGTTGTGCAATTTATCAAAGTTTTTTCTTTTGGTCCTATATGTATGTGTGGTCCACTAATGACTTGAGCTTACATAAAGTCAATGGCCGAAGGGCAAAGGCATATAAACAGAACACCACAAATTTTAGCCCCCGTTTGATAATTATTTGGTTTCTTGTTTTTGGTTTTTCAAATTTAAGCTTATTCTCTCTTAAATTTCCTAGAATGTGCTACATCCTTCCTACCATTTATCCATATTTCTTTAAGAAAGTAGAAGAATATTAACAAACTTTTAAAAACAAAAATAAACTTTGAGAAGCTACTTTTTTTTGTTTTTAAAAGTTGGTTGGTCTCCTCCTACTTTCTTAAGGAAAGATGTATATATGATAGAAATGATAAAACAAATTATAGAAATTTTGAGAGAAAATAGGCTTAAATTTGAAAAACAAAAAACAAGAAACCAAATGATTATCAAACGGGGCCTTAGTTTTTTACTTTTCAATGTTTTGGCAAGACTTTCACTACCATTAATAAAATGTACTTTTCTATTAAAAAGAAAATTAATAGTTCTACTTTATAAAAGTTTTAATTCTCTTCTATACTTTAAACAATATAATATGGATGATCTTTGCAATTTTATGATAGGGACGTACGTATAAACAATTTTGTTTTCGTTTTACCATAATCTTATTGATGATACACTATATTCAATCAATTTAAGAGGAAAATTTGAATTCAAATCGAGCTTTTAGAAGAATAATTCGAATAATTTAATTCATGTACCAATATATTCTAGTCAGTATATAGTTGAACTAAACAATTTTTTTTAAAAAAAACATTACAATAACCTAAATAAGCTTAGTTCAAGTTGTATAACACATGAATTCTCGATGAATAAGGGGTAAATTTGAATCTTCAACTTTAAATATCATTTTAACTTAAATAAAATTAGAATAATCAAAATTGAATGAGTTTTTTGAGTCATACCTTCAATCAAAACAATGACTATAATAGATTAAATTATATAAATAATTAAAAAGAAAAATAACGATAAAAAATAATTGAATTGCTATAAAAGAATGACTTTTATAAATATGAAATCAATTTAGCTTCGCAATGATTTTAAGATTGAAGTCTCTATTTTTAGTGCTCAATACAAACATTATAGATTTATGTTTAAAATATAAAGTTTTGTTGAGTGGTTTACATCTTTATTGCAAACCCTACAATTCCTTTTTCTTTTTTTCCTAAAATAAAGTTGGGGAATTGTCCTATTCCACAAATGAATGATTTTTATTTCATTTGCATTTGTGTCCAAATTGTTCTCTTTCTCTCCTCACAAAAGGATATTTATCCTTTTTTTAATTCAAAGGGATATTTCTTTTTTCTCTCTTTATTTGAGAAGAGAGTGCTATTACAAGTGGAAGGCATTAAGTTTAGAATTTTTACACCAAAAAAAGAAAAAAAAAAACTACTTTAAAAGTATTCCTTTTACAAAGTAGTCTAGCTAGGCCATTTGTGGACTATATATGTATGCATTTTCATTTTTTTTTTTTTTTTTTTTTTTTTTTTTTTTTTTTTTTTACATTTAAAAAAAAAAAATTGATAATTATTTGGCATTAGGTTTTTTGTTTTTGAAATTTTGGTTTTTTTCTCACTATTTTTATAATATATTTTACATTCCTTTAAAAAAAAAATAATAATAATAATTTGACCAAATTCTGAAATTGAATTTTTTTTTTAATTTTCAAAACCGATTTTGATTTTTAGAAATATATAAGTAGAAGGTAAATAACGAAATAAAGAACTAGAATTTTGGAATTAGTATTTATGCTTATTTTTTATTTAACTAAATTATTATCCAATGACTTTTTACATCTAAATTAAGTATACATTAAATTGTTTTAAATTATTGTATATTTGACATTTTACATCTAAATTAAGTATACATTAAATTGATATATAAATAAACTATCAAACATAAAATAATATAAATTTAGCCATATGCATTGCTATCAAATTGATTGAAATTAAAATCATATATAAAACCACTTAACCAATATTTTCTTTAGAATATTTAACCAATAGTTTGACCATAAATGTACCATTCAATAATTAATTTCAATGACTTTATGTATTTATGTAAACACATTTCTGTAACATTGTCAAACATCCACCTACAATTTTCATGAACAAGAAATACAAAATAAATAGAACCATTCATTCTAGATCCTTAAATTTTTCCATTCAATTGCATGTTGTCTAATTTTCTATGATTTCACAGAATAAATTTTCTTTCATTAATAAACCTTAATTAATATTGTTTTACTCGCATAATTGTGTGAGGGTCTCTTTAAATTAGAGATCATTGTTTTTCATTTCATATAACTCGTTTTTTATTGATTTAATGGTGTGTGATATACTATGAGTTGTTTACCAATTCATAAAATTCGTTGTGATTAATAAGTATTGTAATGTATATAGTGTTTAACATCATGTTTATGTTATATTCGGCAACATTAATGATGACAATTTATGTATGTGCTCATGTGTGCGAGTATCGTAATATATCTAACGATAGATGTTGTCAACATAAATCGTTTTTAAGTTGTTTGATGTTGTTTGACTTATCAACAAGAAATGTATCATATCCATGTGTGCAATGTATGTGCCAATAACTTCGTTTTTCAAATTAATTATTTGTAATTTACATGTTTCATTAGTACAAAAATATATTTTTTAAATTTAGTATTTAAATATTGTTATATATTCGAGATTAGTTAGATATTGTCTACGATTTGCTAGATTTGATATTTGTCAAAGTTATAATGTTTAAAATTTTGTCAAACTATCAAATTTGGATGAAATCACACAAATATATATATTTGATCCATGGAATCGTATTTGTAAATCGAATAGGTAAGTAGTACAATAATTTTATTCTTTGGTTATAAACCAGTCCAATACCACTGCATTTGATCCTTGGAATCGTATTTATAATCACCTCTCTCAATTTGTATTAAAAAATAAGTTTTTATATATATATATCACTCTTAAATTGTTAAATATTTGCCAAAATAATTTACAATAAATCTATAATATAGACCATTAATTATTTTGACCGTACCACAATACTAAAAGAAGAAAAAATGTGAACCTAAATATATTCCAATATCATACGGTATTCATACCGTAGAAATTAGTTTGTTGAATTACCAATGTTCGAAATATATAAAAAAACATTAATTTATAAATAGTAGGTTGGTTGAAATTTAAATTTGTTTGATAACTATTTTATTTTTAAATTTTTTTAAGATTAGTCAAATTTAAAATTTTATTATAAATGTGGTCATTTAAAAAAAAACATCGTTAGTCACAAGTACTAATAATAATTAATGTATTAATAATATATAATACTTATTAATAATACAAACTATCATATTAATAATACATAATAATATAGTAATGACTACTAATAATATAGTATTGAAACATATTAATAATTATTGATACAAATATTTTAAAATTTAACTACATTTGTAATTATTTTGTTAGAATATTTCAACCATTACAATTTCTCTTTCGTCTTTTATATTTAAGTTTACAACAATTACTTCATCTCATGGTTTCATTTTCATATCTAAATGTTATCAATATTTTTAAAGATCAATCCAAAATTTGGAAGCTAACAAATGTAGCTTCCAAAAATGGAATTTGCCCTTCATAACACATTTTGGCTCTTCATTACAATTATAACACATTTTTTTAAAATAATTTATTCATAGCACATTTTGTCCAAAATTCCTATTCTACTCTTATTAGACTTTTATCAGTTTAACGGATAGACTTTAATCATTTTTCTGTCCCAAATGAATAAGTTTAGGAATTATGTTATACATGAAATTATTTTGTTTTTTTTAATATACATGTAAAATCCTCTTCCAAAAATTTGTTTCGGTTTTTTAAATTTAAATATGACTCACATACTTGTTAATAATAATTAATTAAAATAAATATACACATATATAATTATGTTCTAGATAAAAAAGAAGAAGAAGAAATTAACTTAATAATCAATTCGTTAGTCGATTGTTAATTTTATGTCAATCCTTAATCCAACCCAACCCAATTTATAAAAATTTCATTAATTTGAACAAAATCAGAAATATTTTTAACCCAACCCAATCCATTAAATTGAATTGAGTTGATTCAAGTTGTCCGGTTGTTTGAACACTCCTACTTCTTTAATTGTTGAATTCTAAAAATAAAATGGGTATACAGTTTCTAATTTTATTTTTTACACCTAAAAATACTCAAAATTATCCATTTTCAAATATTAATTTTATAAACAAGTGTTTGTTTTTTGAATTTATAGAGGATGTAAAATGAGTGTGTACTAATTACTCTTCAAAAAATTACATCCAAATAAATTTTTGTATATTCTTCAAAATAATTCCTCATTTTTAAACACTAAAAATAATTTCTCATTTATAATCATTTTTTCTAATTTTTCATTTTTAACAATTCATTTTTAATTACTCAAAATAACTCATTTTTAACCACTCATTTTTAATATTACTTTTTAACTACTCGTTTCAAATCTATACTCAAACAAGTTATTATTTCTAATTCCCCTACGTAAAAGTCACATTGAAATGAGTTTTTGACCGCAACTTTAGAGCAGTAACTAGCTCATTCACAACTTCATGTAACACCTCTTATATCACCTCATATTTTGATGATATTAATATTATTTTAATTAAAGTATTTTTTGTGGATGTGGAAAGTGTGTAGAAGAGAGGTAGCATGGAAAAGTTGATGCACTGATAGGTAATAGTATCCACCTCAAAACCTCTCCCTTCTTTGCTTCCCTTTATATATATCTTCTTCTTCCCATCTTCTCCCTCGCTTCAATCTCCACATCTTTCTTCCAGCTATGGCCGCCGCACGTGCCACGCTCGTGCTCTTCCTCTCTCTCCTCGCCCTCTCCTCCTCCGCCATTGCCCAAGCTCCCGCCCCCGCCCCCGTTCCCTCCGCCGCCGCGCCGACGCCGACCTCCCTTCCTCCGGCGACTCCACCAACGGCACTCCCGCCGACTTCCCTACCCCCGGCAGCCTTGCCTCCGTCCACGGCGGTTCCTCCCTCTTCTCCGCCGTCTATGCCACCAATGGGCCCAGGCCCAATGCCCGACAGCCCACCATCGCCTCCAGGCCCAAGCCCAGACGCACCACCAACCCCGGGGCCCGCTCCGATGCCCACAGCGACGCCGCCGCCCCCGCCGACTAGTGCCGGATTTTCCATCCTGCACGGCGGGCACAAGGCGGCTGTTGCGGCGGCGCTGGGCGGCCTGGCGGTGGTCTTGCTTTAAATTAACAGCTTTTTAATTAATAATCTGGTGTAGATTATTTATGAGCTTCAAATACTCATTTATTTGTGTATTCTTTTTTTTTTCTTTGATTTTCATCTTTTCCTAAATCTCTCTTTTTTTTTTCTTTTTTTTTTTCCTGAATTATTCTTGAGAGCGCCGTGAGTGATTTGTGGGATATGTGACAGTTTTTATTTCTTAGCATTTTTCATTTTTATCATCTGAATAAGACAGACCCTTGTGTTCTTATTCCTGCTTTATCCTATTTTTATTTTCCTCAAATTAATATTTTATGTTCAATAATCATCAATTTTATTATTTATTATTTAATTTGTGAAATACAACCAACCAGTTTTAATGACACTAAATGCGTCAGTAACGCAATGATTTTATTGTTTGGATCAACACCAGAGTCACATGTTGAGAATTTATATTTGTGCTCTTTCTATCATATTAAAAATACAAGATTTAATGGCATCTTATATATGATTTAATAAAAAAATTATAGAGAATTAAAATAATTTTTTATAGAAAAATTTAAACCTTATTTGATTAACCATTTCAAAATTTGTTGATAGGTGAACTAAATTTCAATATTTTCTAAAATTTTAAAGTGTTATATTAACCTAAATTGAAAGTCCAAAGTTGAAGAGAAGGTATAAATGCCTATATGACATAATTTGAAACTAACACAAATAATTTCTCCATAATAAGAGAGCTGCAATAATTTGGGAATTAAAGGGGAATAATGCAAACAAAAAGATAAGTAAATTAGTAGGACATGGTGGAGAAGATATTCATAATTCTCCATTCTCCAACCAATTACTAGTAATGTAAGAGGGCAAAAAATAATTATTATTTTAAAAGAATAGTATAAGAAAGAGGCTTGAAAAGACAAATATAGTTTCTTAAAAAATAAATTAACAAATCAAAGAAATATCTTTTAGATGATTGAAAATACATGTCTTTATCGCAATATTTTTTAATAGAATATAATTAGTTTGTAGGATTTAAGTGTAGATAGGGAAGTTAGAGGAATGATAAGTAATTGCATGACAAATTACTTTCATTAGAAATTGACTTTGGAGTAATAGTTTGCCTCAATTTTTTTAAAGGAGTTTAATTAATAGTTTGTTAAGATGTTTTTTTTTTTTTAAGGTCTGCGTCTTTCAGAAAGACGCGACCCAACTTTCCGTAAAAAAAATTAGGAAATCAGAGTTTTGCTCCCCTATAGTGAAACACTACTAATTCATCCCTAAATTGTGACATCAAGATACCGCAAAGAATGTTCTAGTTTAAGCACTCCTTAGTAGTTTCGAACCGTAAATCTTTCAAAGAAATATGTATTGGAGGACGAGTAATTAGAAATCAATAATTTTAAAATGAAGAATAATTTTAAAGTAGTAAAAAAAATTATTTTGAAGGGTTACAAAAGTGGGTTAAATGGTAATTTGTAATAACTTTTCTGTTTTTTTTTTTTTTTTTTTTTTTTTTTTTTTAAATTTATGTGGAGATGGATGGGTGATTTATGGTGGGTTGGGGGGAAGAAAAAGTTAAAGTGACAGCTGGTTGAGGTAAGCAATGTGTGGAAGCCAAATTCCCTTTACTTGTGGGAATTTTGTCCACTTGAATCTCTTTTGAGCTAAGGGTGGAAGCATTTTGGAAAAATTATTCAACTACTACAATGCAACTGTCTTCAAATAATGTTCAAACTTTGTATACTTTTAAAATACAATTTTAAATTCTATCAATGTATAGAATCATGAACAATTTGTGCTCATAATTTGATGCTCTTTATTATTTACATGATTTTATTGAATAATTACCCTAATATAGATCAATTTGATATTCTTTTTTTTCATTTTCAAAAATTAAGTTAATGAATATTGCTTTCATCTATATATATATATATATTAAAGATCAAATAAAATAATGATCATATTATATTTATAACCTATTGATTTTGGAAGAAAAAAAAAATAATAATGACCAAATAAAATCGTAGGCGGTACAGGTAGGATGAGGTGATGGGTGGGGCTAAATTTGTAGCAAAATGAGAATGGGAAAATGATGTTCACATGGGGCAATTAATCAAACAAACACCAAAATCCAACATCACACAAATGAATGTATATATATATACTATTAATAAATTATTGGAAATCTAATAAATAGGTAACTTCAGAGTTTTTTATTATTATTATTATTATTTTAAGTGATCAAATTCATGACTTTTTAATAAAAATCTAACCATGAAGTACAATTTATGATTTTTTTTTAAAATGATAATATTCCTTTCATGCTTTTAAAAAAGTAAAAATATGTTTGACAATTATTTTAAGGGGATTTTTCATTTATAACAAAAATCGGCTAAAAAATTGTATCTATAGCACAAAATTAAAAATAATTACACGTATACCAAAAAATTGAAACTAATCGAGTGATTGAATTCAATTGCTAGTTATTGATTGAACTCAATCAGTTGAGCTCAATCACTTAAGAAACTGATTGAGTTCAATCACTAATTATTGATTGAGTTCAATCACTCAGAATTTTAGTATAAAAGAATTTTTGATAAAAATGTGCTATAATTTTAATAGAGGGTCCTAAAATTGGTATACACAACAAATTTCCTAATTTTAATTTTTATTTCTTAAAAATATGAAAAAGACAACGTAATTCATGATAATTTCTTCTTATTACTTATTTTTAGTTGAAATTTAATGCATAATGATACTAAATCTTATCAATATTGTTCCAGGCACAGTCTAACCATTTCACCTTAAATGATGTCCGCTTATATGAGTCCATAAATTCAATTACCCTAATTTATAAATTGTCTAATAAACTTTGTGAATATTCAACCATTATTCATTTACTTCACATGTTTTTAATACATATTTTTGTATCGATAATGAATATTCATTTAAGTTACATTCCAACCGTACTCCACCATTAAAAAATGAAAGTGTTGCTAATTAGTCAATCAATCATACACAAAAAGTGTTTTAAAAAAAACAAACAAGCAAACAAAAAATCATACACAAAAAGTGAAAAAAAAAAGTATTTTCTATTTAATAATTAATGGTAATCAATAAAGTGAAATTGTATTGAATAGTCAAATTTTACAAAATAATTACAGATCTAGGCGAATTTGAAAATATTTAGCATAGTCAAATATACAATATAAATAATACTCATCATACTATATTATATATTAGTTATTCAGTATAAAAAGTATTACTTTATACCGTATATTTGACTATAGTTGCTAAAAAATTTCAAATTTATTTGGTGTTGTAAATATTTTATCAATTTGGTCTATCGTGCAAAAATCCATCAATAAATATCCAATTAATTAATATAATAATATTTCCAAAATAGAGCGAAAACAATAAATTTTAAAAATAAAGAAATGCAAGAGAGAGAAGGAAAAGTTAAAAAACTATCAAAATTGAGTGGAAACAGTGGAAATCTAAGTATAAAAGAATCTAAATCACATTATGTAAATAGACAAATTTTTCTAAATTAATTTGTAGGCATCTTCATTCTTGGACTATATTTAGTTGATATGAATGGTTTAAGTAAAACATTCATTACATACTTTTTTGTGGAAAGCACCAATCCATGAGGAAAGAGGATTGGATACTCAATAATTTAAAAGATGGAAGCACAAAGGCATTGGATTCCAACCTTCAAAAAGAGCTCCAACAAATTGAGAATCCTTTTATCTTCACATTCCACCAACCTCTAGAACAGCATATGATATAATGGTATAAAGCAACATAAATTTGGAGAATGAAGGTTGTTTTAAAATAAAGAATTTCACCCAAATGAGCATAACAAGGGAATTTGGCTAACTATTGCATCTTATCCATCATTATTAAGCAATCATGAAAAGCTTTCAGCTTCTAACTACATAGTACATAATCATATGTTATTATATTTTACAAATCAAGGTTTTTACTTGGCATCATTGCACATTGATTTATTAGTGGGTATGATCCAACTTGTTGATATAAAATACCATTTTGGTTCCTAATGTATAAAACTCATTCCACTTTATTCTTTTCTCAAAATTGGTAAAATAATAAGAATAATTTTCACTTAAACTTAACTCAACTGGCATTAAATGTGTATCATCAACCAATAAATTATAGGATATGATCTAAAAGAATGTTTCCAAAACTTAGAGGAAAAAAACTCGACCAACACTTGTGTTTTGGGTAAAAATATCCCGCTTTAGAAACTAAATTTAAGATATATGGAATGTTAAGGTCCAATTTAATAATTATTTCACTTTTTATTTGAACTTTTTTAAGTGGTTTGTCAGATAACCAATTTCAACTTTTGATTTTAAAATTTTAAAAATGTTTTTAAAATATTAAAAGAATTCTAAAAAAATATGACTTTTTAAAACCCAATTTTTGTTTTTTGTATTCTAGAAAAGTGATAAAACACACCACAAATAAAATTTGAACCTGCATGGTAGTCTATTGAATTAATAATATTCTAGAATAATTTTATTTTAATAAATCTTGATTTTTAAAAAAAATCAAAACACGTTATCAAACATATTTTTAATTTTTAAGTTTAAAACAAAAAATAAAAGAACAAATACCCATTTAATAACAATTCTATTTTTAGTTTTGGATTTTTTAAATTTAAGCCTACAACAACTACCTTACCATATATTTTTTTTTACTTGTGTGTCTACATCTTAACTATATTTTTAAAAAGCAAACCAAAATTAAGAGAAAGAAAAAGCTTAAATTTCAAAAATTAAAAATTAAAACAAAATAATTATCAAACGTGGTCTAAGAACAAAAAAAAAAAAAAAAAATAGACATTTAAAATCTATGAACTAAAGTAGAAAAAGTACTTAGAGTTGTTAAAACAGTTTTACCATTATTTCAAATTTTAGCCACATGTCAAAAAGAGCCTTTTTTTTTTTTTTACACTTAACAAGTGCTATTTCATAGGATAAAGAATCACTCTAGAGTTATCCAAACATCTCATGCCTAACCCCCTATAATCCAGTAAAGAAAATTCAATATGAAAGTATATTAATTAATTAAATCATTCTACATTCTATAGATGGTGGCATTATTAGTTGAGTCATAGTAAATATGGGAAAAAAAGAACAGTAAAAGAAAACAGAAATGGCTTATCTATAACTACAACCGCCGCACCTGCAAGACAACCTTCCTGTGAATGCCATAATATTGTGGGGACACTTTATCCAGCCGTCTTCATTGGATTCCTCCGCTACTCAATTGCCCTACATTTGTAAGCTATCACGGATACTTTAGAAATGCGAACCTGCCAAAACCATCAAAACTAAACCATCATGGGGTGACTCAATTAGTCAAAGAGGATATTGAGGTGCATAAAGTGATGGGTTCAATCCATGGTGGCCACTTACCTAAGAAGTAATTCCCTACAGGGTTTCTTGGCATCCAAATGTTGTAGGGTCAAGCAGTATGTCCCATGACACTAGTCGAGATGCGCGAAAGCTGGCCTGGATAGTCACATATATTCAACAAAAAAAAAAAAAAAAACACACAAAAACTAGAACTCATAATTACTTCATAGTAATAGTAAAAATATCAATTTCAACTTTGAAGTCACAAAAATATCGACCGAACAATAGTCAAAGTGAGTACAGCTCAATGGTAGGTAGCATGTATCATGTATGTACTTTCTTTGAGGTCTCGGAGATTCAAATCACCTGCGATGGGTGGGCTTTCAACAGACTATGGCCTACCGCCCATCACATTCGTAACAATATTAAACCATTCCAGACAGCACAACGAAAAGAAGTGACATTGGGCCATCATAAAATGAACAAGTCATACCCAGTTGATGGGACAATTAAATAAACGGGTTGACATAAAAATTATTGCAAGAAATGTATGCAATGAACAAACTGAAGAGCTTCGTTTTCTTGTTTATGTTTGATTCTTTTGGCAGTTGGCACCCCAAATGGGAAGAACACTTGCTAAAGAATCAAATGGTAAAATACAATTTCTTTAAGAGTTCAATTGAGAAAGAGGAAGTTGAAAAGGTAAATTTAGTAAGTGCTGCAATACAGTAATTTGTTCAACTCAAAAAGAGAACATAATTTCAGCAGTTTGTCTGTGGGTCATGAATCCACAGAAGACCTTTGCCTGATGATTGATATAAGGAAAGTTCAAGTACTTCACTGAGCATCATAATTACTGGGTGCAAAAAAAAACATTGGAAAAGAAATTCAAACGATCAAATTTAATATCTAGGTTGCCCAAGAGCTAAAAGATGCTGAGTTTGAAGTACAAACAATCCAAACTAGCCCGTCCCCAAGGGATGACACAGTGGTTGAAGACTTGGAGTTTGAACTTGAAGGTATGCTCCCTTCAAAGTCTCAGATTCGAGACTCACCTATGACATTACTTCTTCGATGTCTCCGGTGTCTGGCCTAGGGACGGGCGTGGTTACCCTTGTTTAAAAAAAAAAAAATCCAAACCAACCCAGTAAGAGAGAGATTAAAAATAAGGAAGAAGACGACATGAAAGTTAACCAATTTCCCCGATCAAAGAATAGAAGCTCAAAATCAATCCTCTGTTCTCTCTCTCTCATCGTGCACAATCACACATAAGTTTTATAGTCATTGACATAATCATCATTTTATTAAGTGAAATGTATTTATTTGTTAGACTAACATGTCAAATTGATAGGAACCAAATATATATATATATATATATATATATATATATATTATAATATAAAGATAATAAAAATACAGAATAACTCAAGTGTTCAGGGTATTTGGACCCTACCTATCTTGAACACTCTCAAGCCCTAGATACTCACTATCTCAATACTTCTCAATGTATCCTTACCTCCCTATCCACTCTTATTTATAGTATAATATTCTTATCCTACTCCTAATAGGATTGGTCATTTCCTATCTTACTCTCATAAGGATTGACCATTCCTTATCCCACTCATGGGGGGTTCTTATCAAATGATGAGTTTCTTTACCCTTCAAAGATCATTGAGCGAGCTCCTAAAAGTAAAACTGGTAGTACCATGAGCACAACAAATATTGAAATGCTAAAATAAAGTGAGCACAACAAATATTGAAATGCTAAAATAAAGTGCAGAGTAAAGAAGGAGTCCATAACCGAAGATAATTTTTCTGAATACAGAAGGTGTCTTTGACTGCATTGGTGACCACTTGATGAATAATTTGATTTGGAACTCTATGGAAGACTTCTTGTGTGCTCGATAAAGGAGATGTTGTTTGATGGTCACACCTTTTTTGGTGTGTCTTGTAAGCACGCTCTTGAATTATGTTAAACCACCAATCAACCCAAAAGCTTAAATTGGTGGGTTGGGATAAATTTAATTATATCAACCAACACTCCCCCTCACTTGTGGGCTTTGAAATTTGAGAAATACCCTACAAGTGAAATTTAATTTTAATTGGGGAGGAAACGACTTGGCAGGGATTCGAACTCAAGACCTCCTGCTCTGATACCATATTGAATTATGTTAAACCACCAATCAACCCAAAAACTTAAGCTGGTGGGTTGGGATAAATTTAAATATATCGATCGACATACACCTTGAAGAAAATGTGTCGTTGAAGGGAGAGGGGTAATGTAAGATACCAACTAAAGGGTACATTAGTATTAAGTTATTAACAGGTAATAGTAAAGGCATAAAGGTAATTGACTAAGAAGTTAGTGAAAGTATCTTGTTACAAATAGAATGTGAGTGATTGAGAGAAGGTATCGAATTGTTTAGTAGTTTTGGGTCTTGGGTTGGGATGTATACTCAATAGGAGTTTTTCCTAGTGCCTTTTACTTGGGTTTATCTTGTAATCGTTTTTTCTATTTTCAATATATTTCAGATCTTTGTTTTTGTTAGGTGGCATCCTAACAAATAAGCCTAATATTCAAAAGAAAGGCCGCTACTGCAGACTCTATTTCAATGTCGTCTTAGGCCTGCATATACTTATTGAACAAATTCATCATTTTATTAAGTGAAATGTATTTATTTGTTAGACTAACATGGCTTTATTGTCCTCTTGTTCAGTACACCATCCAACAAGATCACATACATCTATTTGAGAAACTGACCATTCCAGTAAGGTCTCCCAAGAAACAACTCTATCCATATTTATTGCCATACACAGATGACAGATTCACAGACCATAACCAATCCTAAAATTAACAAACTCTGCTAATGAATTTGAAACTTCATATTCCTTTTTGAAACAAGGGTAACCACGCCCGTCCCTAGGTCAAGCACCGGAAGACATTGAAGGAATTGAGACATGGGAGGTGTCTACAAATTAATGTCACAGGTGAATCTCGAACCTGGAACCTTGAGGGGAGCACACCTTCAAAACCCAAGTTTTCAACCACTGCGCCACCCCTTGGGGACTATTTGAAACTTCATGTTGAATACCCATATTCAAGGTTTGTTAACTGTTCATGAACATATCCATGTAAACTTATATTAGCATTCACATCCACTTATTTTCCTTTTAATAGAACCACAATTTAAGTCAGAGAAGAAAAGTAGAAAACGAGTGCTCTCTTCAACTCCCCTCTTAGTTCTTACCCTGCATAGGCTATACCATAAAGACTTGTCTAAAGTTAGACCCCAAGAACATCTTATACAAGGGAGACTTTACTAACTAGGTATGCTAGCTAAGGAGGAAAATAGAAAGATGCAACCTCAGGTAGTCCTACTACTCAAGTTCTGAAACCTTTCAAGCATTGTTAAGTAGCTAAGTTTTGAACTGCTGTACTAGATGAGTGATGGAGGGTTAGATTTACATTTACAAAAGATGAAGCTGCAATACGAAACAAAGAAAGGTGGCAGTTGGCTTGAAGATAATGAAATATTTACTTGTTTTTTTGAAAAAGAAACAATTTCATTGATGAATGAAATAGGGGAAAAATCCCAAAGGCCATAAATGGCAATACAGGTTATAAATCATTACAAGAAAAAAGACCAATTGTTTACAAAATAAGAAAGATCATATGATGAAAGGGGAGTTGATTCCTTGCACCAAAAAAACACAGTAGACAGAGTCCATTCCATATATGAACTGCTGATTTGTATGAATCCTTGAAAATTCTGGCATTTCGCTCATTCCAAATAATCCATAAGAATGCCCGATAAAATGATAGCCAATACAATTCCTTCGATCCCCTGAAAGGGTACCCAACCAAGATGGTAAAAAGAAAGGATTTGATGTCCTGTGGGAATGCCAAAGACCAACCAAATGCCTGTAACACATTATTCCAAATACCCTTTGTGTAGGGACAAAATGCAAAGAGGTGTAGAGGGCATTCATTCGCAGATCTACACATCACACAATATCCAGGCGAAAGTGCCATATATGGCATCCGACGTTGTAATCTGTCAACTGTGTTAATAGCACCTCTACTTAGTTCCCAGAAGAAAATTTTAATTTTCTTCGGATAACGACCCTTCCAGATAGCCGAATAGAGATCTTTGTCACATAATTGTCCACCTTGTAGCAAATGAGTTACAAGAGATTTAACCGTAAATTGATTCGTCGGATCAAGCCCCCACTTCCAAGAGTTCGTGGTATTGCGAAACCGAAAAAGCTCCAAATGAACAGATAGTGCAGCCCATTCCATAGTCTTCAAATCATTAAGGTTCCGACGAAGATTAAGGTTCCAGGCGTCAAATTCAGAAATCCAATGATCATAAATGACTGAGTCTGGAGAATCAGTCAAACGATAAAGGCGTGGGAAAGCCAACTGAAATGACCCACATGAAAGCCAATGGTCTTTCCAGAAACGAACCGTCATACCATTTCCAACAATATAAGAAACATGTGGACGAACTATATCCAACACCGAACAAATAGACCTCCATGGGGCACGAAAAGATGAAGATCGAATAGGTAAAGGTCAACCCCTCTCATTGAAATATTTTTTTTGGATAAGAAACATTTCATTGATTCATGAAATAATATATAGGGCTACATATAGAACTAGAGATCAAAGGATAATCATTTCATTAAAATATTTACTTGTTTAATAATGAAAAGTGAGATCGATTCTCACCTGATAGCCCCTTAAATATATTTCAACAAATCATTTCATTAATATAAGAAAGTGTTACAAAGAATATAGATGAGGAAGAAAAAGAAGAAGAAGAAGAGGAATAGGGAAAGGAGATGTCAACCACACAAGCAAACAAAAATATGGGCAAAAAATAGGATAAACCGGAAATACAAGCTATTATTCACTAAATAATAAGAGTTGTATGTCAATGTAGCCAATGGAGATGCACCCTATTCGAAGCCTATGGAGTTGGTGCTAAAATCGTCAAAGATAGTCGTAAAGGATAATCGCCCATATGTGAACTTTGGTGGTGATGATGATGTGTAATTTAACAAGGAAATAACGTTGGCTCTCGTAGAATTGTATTCGTATTATTGTGAGAAGAAGATGGAGAAAGGTTAGATAAATCTAACATTAAATTGTGTCTTCACTGGTAAAGAGTCCTAAGATAGAGCTCATACATAGAGCGGTTCTTTAAGATTCCGAGGAGATGTTCTAACAGAGTAAGTAATCGAAGCTCAATGCTTGAGAAAGATGAGAGAAGCCCATGTAACACAAGTCTAAGACTCGGATAATCTCACCTTCGAAAATAAAAATGGGATGAGACAGACTCCGGCAAACAGAGATGACCCAAAAAGAAAGACCATGCGAAAATAAAAATGCAGGTGGAAGAGATGCTAGAAAGCTAGAGGTTGTAGCACGAAGCAGCTGGAAAAACGACGAAGATACTCACCAAAAATTGGGAGTTCATCAACTCCCAACCTCTGGTGTGAACAATACCTAATAGTGCTTTAGAATAACAGCTCTTGTTGGAAGGATAACCATGTAAGGCATCCAATACCTGCTTCAATAGATTCTCAATTCAATGCAAACACTAATAAAACTTCAAGCCAGCAGTAATAAAACTTCATGATTACTTAATGGAAATTAATATGAAAACAGTAATAAAACTTCAAGCCAGCAGCAGAATTCAATCAATGGAAATAAAATAAAAAGAATTACAAGATAGTAATGAGATTATGAGACGAACTACGCTACATGGTGAATTATATAGCACCGATTCTCTCCCAATATTAAAACATTCGATTTCGAACTACGAGAACCTACGAGTGGAGTAATTTGCAGTACCTGGAGCGGAGAAGAGCCAGAGAATGGCAGCGCAGAAGAGGATGACGACGGGGATGAAGTGGATGAGGATCTTGGCGAGATGAAGACGGCGGCGTTCTTTCTCCGCCGCGCGAGACCATGGATTGCTGGTGGGCAGGATCGGGTCTGATGAGTCCAAGCCGGAACTCACACTGGAAGATCTGAAGACGGCGGATCGCGACGACGATGAATAGCTTGATAACGGCTTGCCGGAGACTCCAGAAGCGCTCGTTGATCTTTTCATCTTCTTGGTTTCCCGATGGCCGGTGAGTTCACTGAGAATGGAAACGGATCGGCGATTACCGACTCTTTCAAAGTCGCAGTCCGGGAACCGAGAGAAAGCTGCAACGTTTTCGCATTTTGTTTTTTATTTTGTTTTTTATTTTGCAACAAAAATACATAAATAACTGATGGAAAAATTACAAATGTAACATATAAAAAGTAAACTAGATCTCATTAACATGTTGCACGTGTGAATATTATATTATAATTTTATTTTTAAATAAATAAGATTAGTATGTATTTAAAAAATAATAAATATATCAAACAATGAAAAATCTATTTTTTAAAAAATTGAATAAGAATTTGTACGCATGTTCAAAGTATACAAATCAATATTAAAAAAAAATGTGGTGTAAATTTGATTTAAAACCTAAAAAAATCTTAATAAAAATTATAATTATTATGACTTACATACTTGCAAACTTGCAAAAACATAATTAATCTAACCACAATTGACATAGATTACATGTTTAAATTTTGTAACACTCAAATATTGTTAATGTCCACAACAAGAACTATATATATATATTCAAATTAAAAAAATAGTACAATACATATCTTAACTCATATATTATATAAAATTGTTTAATTCAAATTAAACTTTCTTACTTATTTCAATTATCGACAAGTTTTTGGTTTTTCAAATGAATTAAGACCATGAGATTATTAAGACTACATCATTTCAATTTAATTAAGTAATTAAATTTGAATGTTCAACCACACTCAATACAAATTAATTTTATCATCGGTTAGAATCAAATACCATTAGTTAGATCATTTTTTTTCTAAAATTATTTTTGTTTAACCTAAAAAAAGTTTAAAATACATTCAATAGGTTATTTTGTTATACACAATAAGCTTTGTATAAATTTCTCTTTGACAAAAAAATACGCATTATTTGTGTTTGAATATAAATTTTGACAAATAAAAGTCTATCATTTCATTATCTTACAAATTAATGATGAAATTAAATGGATTAAACCTCGATTTATTTGGAATTTTGGTCAACATAATTAAAATAGGTCGAGTCTAATTAGTTAGCCCAAACCAAGTTCAAATGCACAAACTCTTTTGAAGTCCATGGAAACTCTATAAACAGAGAGCTCGTCTTCATTTGAGAATAGACTAAAAAGACTAAATAGGCTTCAATCTTCAAGACCGCCTAGATAGGCTTTAAGTCTCGATTGTTAAGCCTATGAGCTTGGGCTTGACCTATTTTCAGATATGATTACGTTGAATATCTTATCTTCTAACTTACTAGATTTGGTAAAAATATATTGTAAATATGTTTAAAATATGAAAATTCTAAATAACTAAATAATATTGTAAATATCTTTGCATTTGTTTGTATATTCAAATAGAAGATTACGGATAACATGTTTGTAATTTAGAGTATAACTTAAGGGGTAAAATCGTCAAAAAAAAAAGTTTTTCTCCCTAAATCATATTTGAAGGTAGTATGATTGATAAGTGGTAAATTTAGTCCCTACCATACTACTCCATAGGAAGAAAGTTTGAATTTAGTCTTATATTTAAAAAATAAATAATTTGTTCTTATGATTTTATAAAACTTAAATTATAGTAATTATTGTTCATAATGGCTAGGAAATTAAATAGGTTAAATCTCATAATTCATGCATAAATAATGTGGTTTTTCTTTTGTTTAATTAGTCACTTGACTTATTAACTTATTATTTAATTCGTTCATATTAAAAATAGTTTTTATGTTTTATCAAATCCTATAAACTAAATTATATATTTTAAAATTATGAAGGCTAAATTACTATAAGGACTCACTACTAACTTTATTCAAATCATGAAACAATATTGACTAAACTTATAATTTAGAAGTAAAATATAAGAATGACAAGAAGAAATAATTGTCGTAGTATAATTATAAAACATCATAATATATCACTCAAATTTATGCAAATAGACGACATGGATGGAAACAAATTAAAGACAATCAATTATACTTATTGAAATTCATCGATGACACTTATTGAAGTTAACTTGTACGATTAAATTAGAATCGTTTTTGTTTTATTTTTATAACTAGTATAATTGATTGAACTAATCTCATATTTGTTATTAATGTCATCGATTTAAATCTAACACCCACTAAAACAAATAAAATCAATTAATGCATAATTGATCGAATTAAATCATAATTATCATCTTTGTCATTTATGTCATCAACTAAAATCATTTATGACCATGAGACAAGCAAGTTAGTAATACTAGTTGAATTCAACATATAATATTGATCTGTTTACCTATATTATTTGCATATAAATGTTTGTACGATCGTGCAATATGTTTGTGAAAATGATCAAGTTGTGTAGCACTCACAAAAAAAAAAAAAACACTTAAGTCCTGTTTGATAACCATTTCGTTTTTGATTTTCTGTTTTTGTTTTTAATATTTTAAAAACAGGTTCCTTTGATAACCAATTTTAGATTTTATTTTTAAAATTTTAAAAATATTTTAAAAATATTAAAAGAATTATAAAATCTAAAAAAAAGTAGCTTTTAAAAATAAGGTTTTGTTTTTGTTTTTAAAAAAGTATCAAAGAATCAAAAATAAATAGTAAAAAACTAAAAAAAGCCAAATGAAATGTGAACTCTGAAAACAAAAAACAGTTATCAAACATGTTTTTTGATTTTTAGTTTTTAAAAACAGAAAACTGAAATGAATTATCAAACATATACTGTTTTTATTTTTCAAAACAAAAAATCAAAAAACCAAAAATAAAAAACTATAAACAAAAAACGAAAAACGAAATGGTTATCAAACGGGCCGTTAAGTTGATTCAATACTTCATAATTATTTTTCATAAATATTTATCAAGTACTCAAAATAAGCTGTCAACGAATATAATTACATGTGTATTTAAAGGAATAATGAAATATTATTTTAGTATAATTCAATTTAATATAATCTATATGAAATTTGTGATCTCATTCTCCCATTTAATCTTATATAAAAAGAAGTGTCCTTCCAAAAAATGTATACCTTTAAATGACAGGTAAACTTTTAAAATTAGATATATAATAAGAGGGAAAGGTCTAAAAAAAATAAAATGACATGTAAACTTATTACTAGTTCGAATTTAGAATTCAATATTTTTTTTTGGATAAAAGAATTCAGTATTTTACTAACATATAATTTGAGAGCATTTTGCACATATATGTATAATTTGTTAGTTTTCATTCTTCAAATTTATACTAAAATAATAATAATAATAATAATCTTAGAGATGAATGCAAAATTTAGAAAAAGTTTACACACTCATAATGAACGGATTTATATTTTAAGTAGGCAATTGAATAAAAATACAATATTCTAGACTTTAGCTACCTTATCATTAATGAGATAAAGAAAAAGGCTAACCTTATCATTAAATTGCTAATCAAACTTTAAGGTGTCCACAACCGTAAATTCACACGCAACACGTGGCAAGTACAGTGGCAACAAGAAACAATTGTAAAATCAGCACGCAACACGTGGCATCATTCAAAAGGCTACGATACGTCAATACGGAACTTCTATTTTCAGTTTTATTGCCCGCAAGTTTCTTGGTTCTTTCAGAAACGCAAATCCAAAAAACCATTGTTCTCCCTGTTTTCCTTTCACTTTCGTTCAACAACTCCGTCGGCTCCGACGAACGTCTCCGTTTTCCGATCCAAACTGCCAGAGATATTCACGTCTCTCCAGCACCGTGCGGGAATCTCTCTGGTTTCATCGATCTCCACCGCTCATCGCTATGACGCCTGAATAGTAAGCTCGAATTCGCTTATTTTTATGATATTGTTCGTTTTTTGTGTGGATTTAACCTAGATCTGATACGTAGTTGAGAAGGTTGTGAGTTTTCTGTTTTTTTGCTTGAATATTTAGCTTCGCCGTCTTAATTTTGTTGTCTATAGTCCGGTTTGTCTGAGTACGATGGTTTAATTGTTGTCGAACTCAAAAAATTGTTGAATATCGTCGGTTCATGGTGCTTTTGGTTGTTTTTTCGGTAGATTGTTGTGATTTTGGAATCAGATCCATCGATCAACTTCTTCGGTTTAGATTTTTGTTTACAGCGTTTGATAGCAAACAACGAGTTCTTGATCCTTACTTTAAAGCAATTCCTCATCGTCGAACGAATTTTCATAAAAAAAATTCGTAGTTGTTTTTGGAATTGGTTAGTTAGGTGTCTTGTTTTGTAAATTTTGCTGAAAAGGATTCAAGTTAAGTCAAAGTTTCTTTGTGTTTTGCATTTCTGGTACTTTATATATAACCAGCGGTCACTTTGTTTAGCTGGTAAGTAATAGTTTTGTTGGCTTAGTTTCCATAGACAAGGATAGACTGTAGAAGATGTTTGTTTGTAGATACTACACGAAACGTACCAGTTCACATCGATGTTCTATTTAATGAAGAAATTATGTATTTAAATGTATAGTCGGCATCACATCACCATCATCGTTTTGTTTCAAATTTTTAATCAATGCATTCTTAATATACATCTCTTATGATTTATGCAATGGCATATAATATTTGAATAACATTATTTACTATAGGCTATAGCTCTTGATTTTTATCTTAAGCCCTAAGCATTACACTTATCGCTTTCATGCAGTGATTATTTGTTTAAGCTCTTGCTTATTGGAGACTCCGGTGTTGGAAAATCATGTCTCCTTCTGAGGTTTGCAGTAAGTGCTCAGCGATTCTACACCTGTTTCGTTTACAATTCACAGTTAATATTTTATTTCAATAATTCTTAATGATCCACCATTCCAAGTTTCCAACTTCTGTTACACGTTGGCTTTGGTGTGAATTCCGTGTTGTTGTGTCGCAGACAAGTTGAACTGAGATTAACCATCTTATGTGTGATGTAGTGTTCTGTATGCAGTTTTGTGTGTGTGGATTATGTTGCAAAATGAATATGTTGGTAGGGTTGAATTTTTTTACTTTTAACTTATTTTTATTTTCTTGCCAATCAGGATGATTCATATTTGGATAGCTACATTAGCACCATCGGCGTTGACTTTGTAAGTTTTGACTTCCCACTCTTCTGGTATTTCTATCAATTCCCTTGAAGAAATTAATTGTTCTAATCTATGTTGGGTTCTTTTATTTAGAAAATCCGCACAGTGGATCTCGATGGAAAAACTATTAAGCTCCAAATTGTAAGTTTTATATCTCCTAGTTGTCTTCTTACGTAGGTATCATTTTTTTGGTCTAAATTTTTGCGTTGACTATTATAAATGAGCATTTCAGTATAGGTTTAGAGGTCTTAATCACATGCCTTCCCATAAATGTGGCTGATATGCAGTGTTGACTTTATAGTTTATATCTCTAATAAAATTTCCTTTAAGTAATCATGAAGGTCGCATGTGTTGTTTTCTCATAAGCATTCTCATATGCTTTTTGTTAACAGTACCAGTACGTTAACGCCATTTGACTTTTTCATAAATTTATATGGAAATAAGCAACTAGTTAACCTTTCGAGTTTCGATACAGTGGTATGAGACTCTGGAAAGTTCGTATGGATGCAACCTGTTGTTTCCAGTTTTGTAAAATTAAATTAGTTCTTAAAAGTTTTGATAACCGTTTTCTTGTTCCAATAAGTAAAAGTCGCTAGTTGTTCCCACCCAACATACTTATATTAAAAAAATGCAATGCTGGGACAGAAAATAGAGTTACATTTTAAAGTGCACAATAACCTTTTTCTTGAACGCCCCTAAAATTAAGTGAAGCTTCTCCATTCCCACGCACGTTCAGTTTTTTGCTTATTTTTTCATCTACAATTTGGCATTTCCATCCTCCTTACCATGAATTTGAATCTGCTCCAGCATAGAAAAAGATAAAGTTGTACTAAATTTTTTGTCCCACTTCAGAAAACACGTGAATTTCTACCCTATGAACAAGTCTATACAGCTTTTTAGAGTATGATAATGTTAAATATACAACTCTCAAAACCTTGAGAAAATCCTTGTCCTGAAAAGACCGTTGATTTATTTAGGTCCCGTTTGATAACTATTTTATTTTTTGTTTTTGGTTTTTGAAATTTAAGCCTACAACTACTACTTTTTTAGAGTATGATAATGTTAAATATACATTTCTCAAAACCTCGAGAAAATCCCATTAATTTATTTAAGTCCCGTTTGATAATCATTTTATTTTTAGTTTTTGGTTTTTGAAATTTAAGCCTACTACCTTTCTATATATTTTTTCTTACTAGAATATCTACATCTTACTCTTACCTATAATTTTAGAAACCAAATCACAATTTGGAAACAAAAAAAGGGTAGCTTCCATAAGTTTGTTTTTGTTTTTGAAATTTGGTTAGCATTTAAGGAAAGATGGATACATTGTAGGAAAGACGGAACACATTGTAGGAAATTTATGTAAGAATAAGCTTAAATTTCAAAAACAAAAAATAAAAAACCAAATGACCAAATTTGGTTACAGCTTGCTGCTTACCTCTAGTTTTACTAGACTGAGCCCCTTTTTGTAAGTCCTGCTGTGTTTTTGTATGCCAATTTGTATTGTTCTTTCATTCTTTCTCAATAAAAGTTTGGTTCAGAACCATTCTTAAAATAAGAAGTTATTATAGTTTACCAAGTCTCTGTGAGAGCAAGCATAACACTGATGATACTGGCCTTTAGAATGCCATTCCTTTACACCTATTTTTCTATCAAAATTTGTTATATTTGTTTTTGGTCTTGAGAAAAATCTATTATGAACTTTTACTGCTGAATCAATTCCGTCCTCCAAATTATGCATAGTTAGAACTCTTTACTGTTCTTATAATGTTGTAAAGAGGACTTAACGAACTTTTGCTTACAATGTGCAGTGGGATACTGCTGGCCAAGAACGTTTTAGAACAATAACCAGCAGCTACTACCGTGGTGCTCACGGAATTATTGTAAGAGCCACACACTCCCCAAAACACCCCCATATGTTTATCATATCGTTCTTCGGGTCGGGTTAGTGATGCATGGTAAGTTGTTATTCTGAATCTTTGTGAACTCTTGGCAGGTTGTTTACGATGTCACAGATCAAGATAGTTTCAATAACGTTAAGCAATGGTTGAATGAAATTGATCGATATGCAAGTGAAAACGTGAACAAGCTTCTTGTGGGGAACAAGTCTGACCTGACAGAAAACAAAGTTGTGTCGTCTGAGACTGCAAAGGTATCGTATTTTTTTTAGATTCACTATTTACTTGTGAAGCATTTATCTTTTGTGGCCCTGAAAAAAGCTTTTGTTTTCTCTTTTAGGCATTTGCGGAAGAAATTGGAATCCCCTTTTTGGAAACAAGTGCTAAAAGTGCCACGAACGTTGAACAGGCTTTCATGGCCATGGCTACTGAAATCAAGAATAGGTGAGTTTTTGCTTTTGGCCTTGATTGAAAGAGGATTTAAAACATCTAGGATGTTACCAAAATGTGTGGTTCATGGGATGGATTTATACAATCTACAGCTAACAAAACTGCATCTTTTTCAAATCATAAAACTACAAATCAAACATAGATTATACGAACTTAAGGTTTGATAATCTGAACTCTCAGTATTCTTAATTTTTTTTAATGGCATCACATGTTATTATTTTAGGGAGTTTGTACAATGAATTAGTTGAGGTGTGAAATGAAAACTGGGAGATATTATTCAATGAACTGTTATTAGGGTGTTCTTGTTGGTTATTAGCTGGTCACATATAGTAGGGGTTACAAAATGATTTGTAACCTGAGCCAATGGACTATCCAACCCAACCCTAAAAGTCGAGTTGAGTTGGGTTAGACTTTTTATTTAGATTGGATTGGGTCAATCAATATTTATGAGAACTGAATTTTGGTTTGGCTTGGTTCTCTGGTTTACCAATTTTAGCCTAACAGAGTGTGTACTCGTTGGTAGAAGGTTGCGTTGACAGGGATCTTTTACTTCACTTGCTCAAAGAAAAGGAAAGAAACGCTAGGGGTTATTGGATTGGATTTGGGAGTTTGAGAGAGTGGAAGAGAGGAAGTGGAGTGATTTGGTCAGATGAAGTATTTGTTGGTAAATCGATGTTTTGGAGAGAAAATGTTAGAAAACTTTTTGGGGATTTGTGTTTTGAGAAGGAGATGTTGAAATTGTTTTGGGGATTGATATTAAGAAAGAAGATTATTATTTTATATTAATTTTTAATTGTAATGAGTTTGATTTGAAGTTTGATAGGATTAAATAAGTTTGATAGGATTAAATAAGTTTGATGAGATATGAGGAGTTGAGAAAAGTTGTGATGTACAAAAAAAACAAATACGAGGTTGGTTTTCTTTTCTCTCCTCTCCTCTCCCAACCTCTAAATTCAATCACCCCTTTAGTTGTGAATATATATATATATAAAGAACAAACACGGGTTCGTTTTCTCTCATCTCCTCTTTCAACTCCTAAATTCAATCACTCCCTTGGTTGGCACAACACGATCACCTAGACCCAACCTAACCGATGTATACCCGAGTCAAGGGCCTGATCACCTCTATTAATTTGGTGTTTGAAGTAAATTAGGTGGAAATCTAGTATGTTCTGATGATATGTGACCTGAGAAAAGAAATTATTTGCAGGATGGCAACTCAACCAATGAGCAATGCTAGGCCGCCAACTGTTCAAATTCGAGGACAGCCCGTGAACCAAAAGTCTGGTTGCTGCTCATCTTAAACCATAAAGAAAGGTGAAATTCTCTTAAGATTACCACTGTACCTGCATGGTGTGCTCAAATCATTCACATGTAAAACTCTTTGGATTAGCTTTTCATCTAAAGCTTTGTTTCTTTTTCTTCTCTCCACCTTATATTACTTTCTGGTCAGCACTTTAAATTCTCATTCTTTTCTATGTATTTGATTCTCATAACCCAAAAAAAAAGAAAAAGAAAAAACACCCATCTGTACAAATTAGAAAAATATTATTGGTTAATAGAACTATTTGCCCTTCATTCCTCTTGGTGATTCATCATGATCTAAAGTCTAGCTAATTTTAATGCTGTGTTCTATAATGCTGATGGTAATTTTTATTCATTTATCGGCTTTGGTTGGGGTCGAATTAGATCGTGTGAAAGTTAATTTTTAGTTCAACAATCGCAAGGTTGCCACCATAATGATGACATAGCCCCAAAATGATTAAGTTTTTTAAAAATCAGATTATTAGTGTATTAATACCGAAAAAGTCGGTGGTTTCATTGTTTCGTTGTAAACCAGTTCAACACCAGTGTCACGGGTTTTAATCATGAAAGCGTCGTCCCCCTCCCTCAATTTGTATAAAAAAAAAAATTGAATTATGTCAGGTTAGCTTTCCTTTTTATGATTTAATAAGATAAATGCCAACAAAGATGTGTTTTCGTCATTTGAACATGTAACTATTCTACACTGTGTTAATGATATGGTTACAATTAGCAAATAGGAGATTTTTCATGTATAGCAAAAAATGGTAAAATTTACAATTAATTCATTTATAACAGAAAATCTAAACTCTATTCTATCACTCGTTGATTTTTACTAGTGATAGAATTCATTCAATGATAAACTTATTCTATCACTGTTTGAATTTTCTACTAGTGATAAAACTTTAAATTGAGTTCTATCACTTATAGAATTCAACGAGTGATAAAAATTAATCTGCTATAAATGAATTATTTTAGAAATTGTGCTATAAATATAATATAAGAGGTAGAATGTGCTGCTGCTGGTAAATTCTCTAGCAATTATATGTATTAATGATACTTTTTTATAATATAGTATTATATGTATTTATTTGCATACATTTTTGGTTTAAAATAAATATTTTCACCAAGAAGTTTGAATTCTGACCCATATATTGTACTTAAAATAGCAAATTAGTACCAATGTATATATTTAACGGATGAGATTTAAATGTCATCAATATTTATCCTCATTTTTCATTCATAAGAATTAAAACCATCCACCAAAGTTATGGCCAAATTGAGCTTAACTCAACAACAACAATTTGATATGTGCTCGGGCGTGGTTACCTTGTTATTCGACTCAAATAAACAAAATTTGGACCTATACTAATTAATTACTCGATGATTCAGATACATATATGTTCAAGAGCTAGTCATAGCATAGTAAAATAAAAAAATTGATTAAAAACTACTTAACAAAAGTATTTGAAAAATATAAAATAAAATAAACAGAGTTGGTATTAGCGAGTTGAGTGAGTGGTTTGTTGAAAACTACTTCCAACCAGTTCTGCTGTTACTACTTTTTGTTAGAATAATGTGGAAATTGATGTGATAACTAATATCTAAGAAAGCATACATGACACCATTTACATCATCATTCATACAAATAATGTGTAAATTTTTTAATCAAAATCTTGAAGTTGTTTTTTTTTTTTTTTCTTTTGTTTGTGTGAGTTTACAAAACTTAAGGGAGTGGGCTTTGAACTTACCATTCTCACAAAAAATAAAAAAAATACATAAAAAAAATAATAAAATAATAAAAAAGAAAACTTACAGTTGATAGCATATGTAAATCTAAATGATCTCTGCCTATTGAGGAATTATTTCATTCTCACCATTGCAAGAAAGATCTTGATAAAAATTTCTAGGGGATTTTTCATGTATAACAAAAATGGGCTAAAAAATTGCATCTATAGCACAAAATTGAAAATAATTGCACATATATCAAAATTCTGAGTGATTGAACTCAATCGAACTCAATCAATAACTAGTGATTGAACTCAATCAGTTGAGCTCAATCACTTAACAAACTGATTGAGTTCAATCACTAGTTATTGATTGAGTTCAATCACTCAGAATTTTGGTATGAACGAATTTTTGATAAAAATGTGCTATAATTTTAATAGAGAACCCTAAAGTTGGTATACATAACAAATTTTCGAATTCCTAAGTGATATACTTCTTTAATTTCAACCTAATTTAAAAGAACTTAAAAGTTCTAATTGAAGTCAAAAAATAATTGCTCTATCAATTTTATTATGTTGATTTTCGTGATTGTCTTGATCAACTTGCGAACACCTTAACTAATGTCACGACACATTCAGTTGACTCTACGATATTTAGATATCAAAGAAACTCATAAAAATTAATTTCTAGATAGGTAGCCATCATGAATGGAATTCTTTGACTCTTGCCTTCTCTTACCTTCTCAAAGTTCCCTCGAGGATTAGGTCACTCCACAATAGTTTTTATGGTTAATCCATTACAGTAGGCCATCACTAATATACACCAGTAAGTGATAGAAGTTTGTCATACTTGGGTTGGGAATGAAATCCATACTTCTATTACTGGAAACATATCAGTATCACTCATAGATAAAAGTATATCAATAATATAAGTCTACCACTAAATTAACAATCTTGGCCAAGTAAAAAAAAAAACCATTTGAATATTTGCAATTGAAGCCTATGAGACACAGAGCAACCACAGATCTGGCTCATTTTCATAAACAATGTCGAGATTATAATTTAGTTGGCCCTATAACATCATCATCATCAGAGTGCAATGATTATAATGAATGAATGAATGAATGAAAGAAATAGAAGCAACTTACCAGTAATCACCACACGAACAGAAACCATTTCTAAAATGATGAAACCTTGTAGTGTCTCTCACAATAATCTCCCTTTTCTCAATGGCTGATATGAATTTGATAGCTCTGTGACAATCCCCACAGACTCGCAAGTTTTTAAAAACCCGAATCGGAGTCCCAGGGGTCGTTTTTATCAGTCCGAAAGCGATTGCAAGTTTCTCACTGTGCCACAGCAGTAGCTTCTCTTTGTGCTCTTCTTCTACATCATGCAGTGCAAATTCAAGGTCTGGAACATACCCTGCCAGCTTCATTTTCCCATCTAACTCATTTAGTTTGTTGTGTATGGAGGTCAGTTCTGGATGAATTCTGTCACCTGATCTGAACTCATGAGTTACACTCTTTATCTCAATCCAACTGTAACCAGGTATTTTAACTACATTGTGTTCTTTCATCATCTTCCTCACTTTAGCCACTTGATCCCATTTGTTCGTCGCTGCATAGATATTTGCAAGCTGGACGTATCCGGTAGCACTCATGGGATCAAGGTCTAACAAGTTCTTGGCTGCAAATTCTGCTAGATCCAAGTTTTTGTGGATTCTACAGGCGCCCAAGAGGGTTCCAAAGATTGCAGCATGAGGCTTGAATGGCATCTCATTGATCAAACTTACAGCTTTGTCTAGCCTACCAGCACGACCGAGAAGGTCGATTACACACGTGTAGTGGTCTGGTTTTGCTTCGATTCCAAACTCCTTCATAGAGTTGAAATATTGAACCCCGAGATCAACGAATCCGGCGTGGTTACAGGCCAATAGTACACCGACGTATGTGATCCAATCTGGTTTCATTGCACCATTTCTCATTTTGTCGAACAAATGAAGGGCTTTTAGACCTGCACCATGTTGAGCATAACCAGAAATCATGGCATTCCAAGTAATCACATCCTTTATCGGCATCTCGACAAACAACTTCCAGGCACTATCTAGATCTCCACACTTGCAGTACATGCTAATCAATGAAGTACAAGCAGTAGTATCTTTGGACAGTGGAGATTTACTCACCATTTGATGTACTTGCCTTCCCATTGGCAAAGCAGACAAGTTGCTACAACCAAGAAGAACGCTGCTCATACTCGAAGGATTAGGCCTCACCTGAGATTCAATCATTGCCTTGAAGAGCTTCAAACCATCCTCGGCGCGACAATTCTCAACATAACCCGCTATCATAGAGTTCCATGTGACCAAATTCCTCACATCCATCCTACGAAATATCCTTTCAGCTAACTCCACCTTCCCAAACTTCATATAGCCAGTAAGCATTGCAGTCTCCACAACCACACTCTTTATCAACGCATTCTTATACAGCTCCACAGCTGCCTCCAAATCTCCATGTTCCACATATCCAGAAATCATAGCACTCCACGAGACGCCGTTCTTCTCCGGCATTACCGAAAACAAGTTGATCGCTTCTCGCATTTGCCCATTATGGACAAACCCAGATACCAATGTATTCCAAGAGGCAATATCCTTGACAGGCATCCTGTTAAAGAACGCCAAAGCAGCCTCAACACCGCAGCTTCTCAAATAACAAGCCAACATAATGTTAAAAGACACACAATCTGGTTCAGGAATTTTATCAAACACTTGGCGGGCTTCCTTCAATTTCCCAGCGGCTTTCGCATACCCGGACAGCATCGAATTCCAAGTAACCGTGGTTCTAACAGGCATTTTATCAAACACCTCATGGGCAGATTCGAAATCCCCAACTCTCACAAAGTTGGTGATTGATTTATTCATCGAAACAACGTCAGAAGTGGCTTGAACATGAACTTTTGGGGCTATGTTATTGGGGGAAACCAGATGGGTTCTTCGTGGTGAGTGGTCGGAACGAGAAATGGGAAACGATTCTTCGTTTGAATTGACATGAAAACTGTGGATATGGGATTTGGTTGGAACAAAATGGCGGAACAAAAATGGGGGAAATTGGGCGCAGGCCCTCGAGTTTCTAAGGTTGATGATGATCATTTGTCATGGTTTCAATGGGAAAGTGAATAATATCATTTTCAGAGCTCAGTTTGGAGCTTCAATGATAGATTTATGGCCGACGCTGAAGATTGAAGCAGAACGTTAAGAGTTGAAATATCAAACCCCTAAGATTAGGGGTGATTTTGGTTCGGTTTTTGTCGGTTTTATATCAATCCGACAACTGAACCGATAACTTTGGTTTTTAAAAAATCGATCCTACCGACGAATACATAGTTCCTCACTTTGACTTTTATGTCTATTTTACTGTTCACATTTTTTTTAGTACATATATTGAAGGAGGGGACAAATACCCACGACTATAATACATGTTTTTTTTGGCTAAATTATCAAACATACTATACTATCACATTTTTGTCAAACATACCGCTGAACTTTGAAAAGTTTCAAAACTATCTCTAAACTTTAGAAAATGTTTAAAAAATATCCTTATCGTTAATTTTGGATAAAAACTGTTAAAGTTTTGTTTCAAAAATACTCCTAAACTTTAAAAGGTTTCAAAAATACTCTTGGTCTTAAAAAAAACATATAATTTAAATAACTAATTTTTCAAATATTTGTTAAAAGTGAGCATATTTAGGCGAACATTAGGCGAACATTGTTGTCGGTTGAACTATTATACAAATGACAACTATAATATATGTTAAAAGTGAGCATATTTATAATTATTTTTTTAGTTTGACCAATTTGATAAATTTCCTTAAAATTAATAAAAATACATTTCTTTCCTTTGTAGTAGAAATTTTGATAAAACAACGAGGAAAAAAATATATATTTTTAGTCTTAGGCGTGGAGTCTATTTTTTTATCCCTTATCAAAATTTGAACAATTTATCCTTAAATTTTTATAATGGTTGCTTTTAGTTATCGAGATGACAAAAACTTTAGTTACACACAATATATAACTAACTAAAATGATGAATAAACTGATATATTGATGAAAGATTAGTTTAATTTTGAGGTGATTTTTTTTTTTTTTTTTTTTTTTTTTTTTTTTTACTTTGTCTCCACTTTACAAGGGTTTTTTTAAACCTGAGGCAAAAATAGGAAAGAAATGGTAAAATGGGGTCAAGAATTTAAACTTATTGCAGAATAATGTCGTTGCATCGGTGGGAGACACGCGACGACCCTTTTTTTTTGTCGCACCTCTCCCACCCACGCAACCAAAAAAACGTAATGGGAAGAAAACGGTTGCTGCCACGTGTCAGTCGCACCTCTCCCACCCACGCAACCAAAAATAATATCTCAAACCATAAACCTAATAATAAATCTAACTCTAAAATTAATATTAACCCTAACCCTAAAAATAATTATAATATTAATATTTTGAACCATAACTCTAATAATAATAATAATAAATCTAACCCTAAAATTAATACTAACTATAACCCTAAAAATAATAATAATATTTTGAACCATAACTCTAATAATAATAATAATAATAAATCTAACCCTAAAATTAATACTAACCATAACTCTAAACTTAATACTAACCATAATC
>JBBMEF010000022.1:14159811-14175082 GCA_037832685.1 Sicyos baderoa
AAAAAAGGGTCGTCGCGTGTCTCCCACCGACGCGACGACCCTATTCTGCAATAAGTTTGGATTCTTGACCCCATTTTACTATTTCTTTCCTATTTTGCCCCTAAGTTACAAAAAATCCAATTTACAACAATATATTCCCAACCTTGCCCCCCCTCCGTGCCTACTCTCTTACTAACTAAACAAAATCTTCAAGGGACAATAAAGTGTCACCTTCACGTGCCGGATGTTTACGAACAAGAATGGTTCCTGATGGATTAGATGATAGGGGCCAATGTACGACCGGTGCACCGTAGGTCAAGCACTACTTCGATGATCGAGGGAATATCTTGCATTAGATATGTATTCAAAAGAATCAATTATTGAAATATAAAAGACGAAAGTATTCAATTTTAAAATATATAAACCAAACACAAAACTAAACTCCAAACGTAGTGAAAAGTGAATCAATCTTTTAAATACAGAAACCAAATGGAAACAAATCCAAAAAAGTAATTTTGTTGATTTATCTTTTAAGAAAATAAGCTCAATTTCTGTAATTTAGGCTTAAGTTTGTATTTGGCTACGCCGTGTCTATCAGCTACGGGAAGAACATCAATTTTGGAGGGGAGAGCCGTTTTTCGATCTCCGATTTCTTTTTTTTTTTTTTTTTTTTTTTTTTATTTCGACGAAATAACCGATTTATTTTACTGTTCAACGGCTCGGCAATTCTGAAATCCAATCATTTTTCCAGATTTTCCGATGAGTTCGTCGGCCAGTTCCATTGTTTCCGGTAAGGTTATTCAGCTTGCCTTATTTTATCGCCTTATTTTATTTATTTTCTGTTCGATTCTCATGTCGCTGTTCATAATTCTTCCTCCCATGTCCTCATCGGGGTAGAATTTTGTTCATATTTTGTATTTTGCTTTGGAATTCTTTGGTGAATGTTAGTTGTCTTCTCGTTGTTTTTGGTATAAATTAGTCTCAATCTGCGTAGAAGTGATGAAATTAATTACTTATTTTAGTATGTGTTGCCTGTAAACGCTTCTACTAAAATCAGGATTATGATCCTTGAAGTCATCTTTAAGATCGCACTCCTCCTTGTTGTGGGGTTTAGGGTTAGTTTATTTTGATCCCTATTTATAAGCTAGTTTATTGTTTATAAGCTGCGGATCATCTGAGTCAATGTCGTGGGGGAAATGTCATTGAAGGGAAGTGACTCTTGGATTATTATTGTTTCCGATTCTCGGGATCGAACTATGGAACCATTGCACCACTGACCCATTCGGTGGTTTTTATTGTTTCTTGTAGCTTAGGAGATGAATATATGGTGAAAACCCCGGTTATTGATAATAATATCCTAAGTAAATTCATAGTATCTTTGCAAAATGAGTCTTGGAGCAAGTGAGTTGAAGAATCTGTTTGTTTGTTTTTTTTTTTTAAAATTATTATCATATATCTTGAGAAAAGTTGTGAGAATATCCATGAAGGGAAGATGATGCTGAAAAAGAAAAGGCAGAAGGAAGCAAATAGGTAAACAGAGGTATCTAGCGTGAAGCTCGGGTGGGATTAGGGGAAGATTCAAGTGCTAGAGGTGAGTGCACATTCTATATCTCTGCAAAGTTACAATTGAGAGATAAGCTGCATATGTGGAATTTTGAGAAGCAGATAATGAAATAGTCGATAGGTGGTGTTGAGTTGGCAAATGTTATGAAACTATAGTATGGTTACAAGTCAAATGTGGAAGACAAACAAGAAGCATGCAGCTATTCAATAATGTGATTGAAGATTTGCAGTTGTACGAAAGTTCGGTTATCAATGGACAATGGTTTATTAGTGCAACTGAACTTAAGAGAATTTGACACTATCACTTAGTATCCTCAAAGTGAGCAACTGGATTTTTATGTAAAGCCCAAGTTTAGGAAGGTTACATGAATGAATAGTGACCAGATTCGAATGAGAGAGATCTTGAGGATATGCAAGTCACAAGTAAAAAAAGCTTAAAAGAGTTGATGTATGCGAGTAAGGACAAAACATGCTGAAAGGACTTTTGTGGGCATGTGGGGGTAGTCTTCATTATTAGAAGCGCTTAAAGGCAAGTAGGGAACATGGTCAAGTCATAGGAGATATAGAGGAATGCCGAGGCTGAGAGTGGCCGAGTCCTAATTTCGAATTGCTTTCTCCCGCCATAACTTGCTATCCAACTCCATCTCTGACTTTTTCGACAACAATGATATATGCTCGTTGTTTTTTACATCGTCTCTATGGCATATTGGGTTTTCCAACATTTTTTTGGGTCATCTTCTGGTAATGGCAATCACCAACAAGTGTATCATCACTGGCTCAACAAGAGGACCCTTCAACACTCGTCGACATTTCCGACATCAGCATACGAATCCTTTCTCTATCTCCATCACCCATCTTTCAATTTTAGAGGGCAGCTCTTATGGTCTTTCTCCAGGTCCTCAACATGCAAGCTTTACCAACACATGTCTGTTGTTTCTTCCTCTCTATTGAGAGTTCATTATGTCTTTTATGTGTATAGGCTGGTAATTTAGATTTTGTCTCCTTGGTAACTGCCCTCTAAACAACCTTCGTTTCTTTCTTTTTTCCGATCTTCCGATATGTTTCTATGTGATGTGACAATTTCAATTATCAATGAAAATGTTATTTGTTTTCTATATAAAAAAACGTTCTCCTATGTCCTTTTTATGGTGGGGGATCTTTTAGTTTTGTTTTTTTGACCTTTGATGGAGCCTGGAGCTTTTCTTAGCTTCCCAAGAAAGCTGCCTCTCTTCTTACTTTGCTTTCGATTGAAAAAAAGAAGGCTAGAACCTTTAGTGTAACACCATACTAGGCAACTTTGAGTGCTTTTGGCTGGAATGAAATCTTAGGATTTTTTATGACGATGAAAGATTTTTAAAGAAAATTTGGGAGTCTTCTTAGCTTTCTCTTAGTTGGTCTATCCTTCCTAAATTTTATATATATATTTTTGTTATTATTTATATTTCCCATTCTAGCCAATTAGAAGGTCTTCTTGTTATTCTGACTTGTGCCCCTTTTGTACATTTCATCATATCAATGAAATTGATGTGTTTCCTATTATTGGATAAAAAAGAGAGTTGTGTAATGGGGTGGGTGTGTGGTAAGAAAGAAATAGAAGAGATTTTGTAGCTGAGTAAGGAATTTTGGATGCTATTTGGGACAAAACTTTGTTTTTGTTTCTTCTTCTTGGAATACTCCCCATAATGAGTTCAACGATTATCTTTTTTTATTCAATTTGTTCTAATCGAGTAAGGTTTCTGTTACTTTTGTTTTTAGTTTTGTAGGCATCATGTTTTCGCGTTTAAATTTGTTTCCCATATGTGAGATCAGTATTATTTGATATTTGAATATTTAATCTATTTAGAAAACTTTAGTCGATATGACGTTTAACACTTGTTTATTGCGATTGTAACAGAGATTGGTAGCTTTTCTCATCATCCGTAATTAATCTCTTACAAAGTTCAAGATGTGCCACGATAACTTCCACGCTCATTCCTTAGAAGAGGCAACTACAGCTGCAGATAGTCTCCTAATATATTGCAAACCAGTTGAACTATACAACATACTTCATCTTCGTTCACTTAACAATGTAATATGATGCATCTCCTTGGGTCAAATCACTTTTTACTCTTAACTCTATTTTCTTGAGGATAAGCTTTCTTTATGCTTTTTCATGGAAAAAATCTTCATTAGCTATTAGTAATGAATTGAAAATGTCTTCTTCTTTTTTTTTGACATAATGAATTGCAAGCTTTTGGAAGTAAAAATATTCACATGTTTAAATCATGAAGCCCTTTAGTTCACAATGTATCTCAGACTCAAAGTTCATCTTTTCCAAAACTAATATTACGTACTCATTTGCAACATTAACTCAATATTGTAAGTTCTGATGAAATTAATTCCTCCGTTGCAGCCTTCTTTTCTTCGACGTTGTTTGCATTACAAGTTACAAGCTAGGCGAAAGCAGAGGTTAGATGTTCATTTTCATGTTGAATGAAATTAGTGACCTCTGGCAGATGGCTGGCGTTTTTTTAAGTCGTTAAGCTCATGAATTGATACTTACTAGCCAGTATTCATTAGCTATAGGAGACCTCCGAATTTGTGACAGATATTTATTTTAAGTTGAGTCTGCTTGTATAAATAATTCATTAGATATTGAACATGGGTATTGAATTATGTTATTTACTATGCCACTCTGAAGGAATCTATGAAACATGGTCATTATTTGGAAGTCATGTTTTGAAACAATTTCCTATTGCAATCAACAAGAGCAATAGCTCAACAGGTCATGAGTTTGAATCCCCCATCCCAAATTGTTGTTGAACTAAAAAAACAATTTTTTTTTATTTTAGAATAAAAAGAATTTGATTGTATAAAATTATTTTGCTCGAAAATTTCTAAGAATGCTTTTCTATGTATAACAACATTGTATGTTTTTGTTTGACTTGTTGTTTTCTTGTGTTTCTTTTAAAGCATATCTTGTTTTAGATAAAATATTATAGAGATCAAATAGATGAACACATGAGGACAAAGATACTTTTTAAAATTAAATCAATAGAATATAGTTTTAAATAGTCAATCTATTAAACATTATTTTAAAAAACAAAGTAAAAAAAAACTATATATATATATATATATATATATATTTATTTTTTTGAGTTCAACAACAATTGAAGGTGAGGAGATTCGAACACATAACCTCCTAGTTCAATAACTATACATATGCCACTGAACTATTCTTCGTGTTGGCAATTTAAAAACTATAATTGAATGACCTCTTGTGTTTCATCGGAGTGAAGACATCAAAGTGGTTTTCACCATACACCATTGGCTTATGTTTTGAACTAGGCTTACAAATGAGAGCTGCAGATCTATTTGTCAAGCTAAATTAAGTGAGAATGAAATTATTCTCTTGTGCCCTCATCTTTTCTGGTATTATGTAGTCAACGTGGTTTCATTTACATCCAATGGCTGCGTGATAAATAATAATTGCTTTATCTACAGGGTGAGCACCGGAGTTGTAATTTTCAACTACAGGGACTACAACAACATAGTACGTAAAACTGAAGGTCTCTCTCCCTGCCATTCTTTCCAGTGAAACATCAAATGTTTTCTTTTAAATGCCTTTTATTGTGCTATTTGCTTGCAATTGCTATGAACTTTATAGGCATGCCATGTATTTTGAAGCTAACTTTTTGCTCATTCATGGTTTTGATGTGCTGAAAAGTTCATCATAAATTTGTTGATCTAATGTTCCATGCAAAAATTAGTCAATTATATTGCCATTTATAGGTGTATTAAAAAAAACATATTTTAAACAAGAAACACTTTTTAATTGATATAATGAAAAAGAAATAGAGTTTAAAGGATACAAACTCCTAAGAGAAGTGAAAAAAGAGAACAAACAAAATGACTAGAACTAAGCAAAGAAGACAACAAGGAACAAGAGAGAGCAAAGAAAACAAAACCAAAAAAGTGCTGACTCCATTTCACCTTCAGACCAGAGCTCCATTCAAAAAGTGCAGAGGTTAAATATCAAACATATCATTAGCATACTTGCAAAACAACAAAGTATCATCCGTAAACTAAATAGAGAAACATGCATTTGGTCACGGCTCACCACAAAACCTTCACACACTTCTATTTTCCCAAATCCATCTAGACTGAGGGCATACATGAGGATGTATTGGGATTGGATAAATCATTTATTACTCATTCTTATTCCAAGTTGTTTGCATTGTTTTTGGACCTTGAACCACTGAACAACTAATTATAAGTCTTAACACGTTTTACAAGACCTCTATCTTTCCTTTTGAACTTATAGTTTTGACCCCAATTTCATTCTCTAATCATGCAGTGACTGAAGACTTTTCGTGTCCATTTTGTTTGATGCTATGTGCAAGCTTTAAGGTAGGCATTCAAACTCTATGATATCCGTTAAATGTAAAGTTAAGGTTTTCGTTTCTTGATATCATTTTTGTTTTTCAAAAAGCTCTTGGGTTGCAATTCATGTAAAAGTTTCTAAAGAAATCAATTTCTCAGAAAATATGCCTTTATCTAACTTTTTTCTTTCATTCATATGTTATTACGATTGTCCTCTTTCAATCATGATGCTAAGGGCATTTATTTGGTTGATGACCTGGATCAATCTTGTTGGTTGAAGACTTAAGGTGCTCTATAAAATCGCACCCCAAGCTCTAGGTTTTAAAATTTTAACAGAAAGCTTGACAAAATATATCCTTGATATCTCTCAGAGTTGGCATTTTTTACAAAAGAAACGAACTTCTCAAAGTAAAAAGAGAGTTTACAAACTCCAAAGAGTTTCCATGGATTAGTGGAATATATATACTAAAAAAGGGCTACAATAGACTTTGAGGTTTGTTCTATTTTGGTCCCTTAACTTTCAAATATCCAATTTTAGCCCTTGAACTTTTCTTATAAATTTTAGAACTCCTATTTTAGAATCTAAATTTCAGAAAGCAGCATGCTATAGCCCTTCCCTTGCCCCAAATGGTGGTTTTAGTAACACCTCCTACATCAGGAGTCAAGATCTGTTACAAGCTAGAAACATACCACATGTTATGGAAGATATATCCGAAATGAAACTCTGAACTTCTACTCTACTACTTACAATTTAAATCCTCAAAATTACATTCAAGGAAAAGATATGTATCGAGACATTTTTATCACCATGGACATCTTTATAGACTACCTTCGGTCATTTTTCATTTTTCAATTTGAAAGGATCGGCTACTCATACATAGTGATATGATCCAGGATCTAGATTATATCAAAAGTAGAATATTATAAATAAATAAAGATAAACCAAGATTTGATAGGTCTTGGAACCTCTCCTCTCAAGAGAATCTCTCGAGCCCTACAATAAATCACTCAAATACTCATTTAACAATTGGATACCTAAATCACTACCCAACCCTCTCTATTTATAATAAAACCTAATTCTAACCCTAATGACTAAGTAAGACAACAAATCAAATATAATAAAATCCTAATAATAATCAATGGGCCGGATCGTATCACATAGTTACAGATATTCATGTATCTAACTACTGTGGCTAACGAATAACTAATTGACTGAGCTAATTACCCGAAAAATTGTACATAATTGAATGAGTTAACTTACGATATCTGCAAATTGACCTAATTGATTGAGATAATTACCCGAAAACTCAGAAATTATATAGTTGTGCCTGCTAGGCTGTTACCACCAGGAATTGTGTAGTAAAATGCGGAAATTCTATATTCGTTTTGCTCATTTTGACCTTTTTCATCAATTTTTTTTCTTCCATTTGTTGAAATATATTATTATTAATTTTATTATTTACTTTGTTGTACTTGTCTGTGTTTATAATGTGCATTGAGACATCCTAATTTTTGTTGGGTCATGTCGTAGAGATATTTCATGATTTGAAGATTTAGTTGCTTGTTTGCGGCATCCTTGATTTAACTTTTGTGCTTATTTTTTAGGGTTTGCGCTACCACTTATGCTCTTCCCATGATATGTTCAACTTCGAATACTGGGTTGGTAATCTCCAATGTCTAGATGTTTGCTGCTTATCAAGCCTTTTTGTGGTATTGTGGTTTGTGAAGAAACATTTAACGTGTAGGTGACTGAAGAATATCAGGCAGTGAACGTCTCGGTGAAAATTGATATCTTTAGACCTGAGGTAGGAGTTTGAAATTCCTTTTTGTGGATAGTTCTTTTTTGGTAATTTTATTTTCTTGTTGTTATGTTATCATGTCAAACAAAAGGTATATTTGGTGAGTTAATGTCTGGTGAGACTTAAAAGCTACTTTTGTAAGATTCTACAATCCTCCACATTGAATGAATTTTTCTTTTTTGGATTTATGCCGAAATGAATGAGATGCAGAATCCTTCTCAACGTTCGGCTATCTTTGAAGGATCCGACAGTCCCGATTCCACATTGGATGAATTAGCTTTCTTGGAATAATGTTATACTGAAACTGATGACACTCCAATCCAACAATCTGTTAAACCCCAATTACTAAAGTGTATTCTCAGGGGCAGAACAGTCATTTTAGAGTAAGGGCTGGGGTATTTATTTTCTTTTAAATTAGTCAGGCAGGCATGATATTCTGGATGTTTAAGGAATACCATGTGATAAGAACCAAATATATATTTATAATAAAAGGATAATAAAGATACTAATTAACCCAAGTGTTAAAGGTACTTGGACACTCCCGATCTTGAGACCACTCTCAAGCCCTAGATACTCAATATCTCAATACTACTCTATATGCCCTTACCTCCCTATCCTCTCTTATTTATAGTCTAATATGTTTATCCTACTCCTAATAGGATTAGTCATTCATTATCCTACTCCTAATAGGGTTCCTTTCCTGTGTGCTATGGGTATATCAAGGTCAGAACCATCGGTTACATTATTTTCAAGAGGAGAAGAAATAAAAGGAAGAGATTCAGATACCTTGCTTGGATCATCAGGATCAGTTGCCGGAGTGTTGGATTGATCATGCGTTGGATCAACCATCTTGCCATTTTCCTCTCGACTCAGCTTTCTCCTAGTATAAACCTGGAGTTCAGGGTGATTATTCTGTAGTGTTTCTCCCACTGAGAGAGAATCCTCGGTATGGGGAATTTTAACAACCTCTAAATGTATGATGTTGGGAAAAGGTGAAGTGTCCAAAAAATTTCCTTCACTCGCAGATGATGTCTCCCCCTGAAGGGAATGTGTGGGAAAATATGGTTTATGTTTTACAAACGACACATCCATACTTTCAAAAAATCTTCGTGTCAAAGGATCATAACACCGATAGGCCTTTTTACGGGAAGTATACCCTAAGAATATGCACTTTATAGCCCGAGGATCTAGTTTGGACTGAGACGGGTGGGACACATAAACAAAGGTTGTGCATCCAAAAACCTTGATTGGAAGATCTGAGAAAATACGAATTGTGGGAAAAATGGTTCGTAAGTAAGCAAGATGATTTGTAAACCCTAAAACCTTAGTGGGCATTCGATTGATGAGGTAAGTAGCGGTAAGAACTGCATCGCCCCATAAATACATAGGGACATTCATAGAGAACATAATGGCCCTAGAAACCTCCAGTAAATGTCTGTTCTTGCGTTCGGCAATACCATTATGTTGGGGAGTATTTCGATAGGTTGATTGGTGATGTACTCCTTTGGTGTGTAAAAACTCAGTTAGGTAGGTATTGAAGTATTCAGTGCCATTGTCGGAATGCAAGATACTAATTTTGGTTTTAAATTGGGTTTCAATCATGTTGTAGAAGCGAATAAAAACATCTTTGACATCAGATTTGTGAGTTAAAAGATGCACCCAGGTTATACGAGTGTGATCATCGATAAAGGTAACGAACCACCGTTTTCCATTTTGGGTTTCTACCCTAGATGGTCCCCAGATATCACTATGAATTAGATAAAAAGAAGTAGAAGCCTTATAACTTTGAGGTAAATAAGAAGTGCGATGAATTTTTGCAAAAGCACAGTGTTCACATTGAAAAGTAGAACAATCAATTCCTTTAAAGAGTTTTGGAAATAAATGCTTTAAATAGAAAAAACTAGGATGACCTAATCTATAATGCCAAAGCATCAAGGTGTCCCTAACAGAGGTAGAACTAACACTACTTAAACCCTGAACTTGATTATGACTAGAAGCTTCCTCAAAATAGTAAAGGTCGTCAAGCATCCTAGCATGTCCAATCGTTTTCCCCGACTCATGTTTTAGGGTTTTGAAAAATATTTTTATTTCTTATCTTTCTGTTTGGCTCTGATACCATCTTGCAAAATTAAAAGAAATAATTTTTGTATTTCATTCATTAGAATAATGGTTTCTTAAATAGAGAAACTCTTCCTATACAAATTAGGAAAGAATAATACATTGAGATAATATCTTTCCTAAATCAATAATATCTTAAATACAAGGTAATAATCTAATAATATAGAAATAAATAATAGGAGACTAAATATGGCAAATAACCAACAAAATTCTATGTGTAACAACTTAAAAGAGTTATTAGTGAAGATCAGGATTTTGTGAGACAATCTCTGTTATTGAGCAATGATTTCGAATGGGAGGCCCAAGCGTATGCAGTGTTTGTGTACCAGTGGAACGACAAGACGTTGGAATCAAAAGTCGTCATTCAATGGAAAGGGTTATCAGAGCATGAAGCTACCTGGGAGTCGACAACATATATTAGTGAACAATTTCTTTTTTTTCACCCTTGAGGACAATGAGCTTTTGAATTAGGGGAGGATTGTTAATTACTAGAGTATATTCTTGCTGGGGCAAAACAATCATTTCAGATTAAGGGGTGGGGTATTTGTTTCCTTTTGCTTTAGTTAGGCGAGCATGATATTTTTCAAGTTTAAGGAATACCAGACTAGTATTGTTGGGTGAGCTCTACCCTCTCGAATGATGGTTGTCTTTTGTGCTGTACTATTATATTCCTTAATGTGAAGTTGCCCATTTTGTGACTAATTCCCATATTGCGTTCAATTCTTTCTAATTATAGAATTTCCGGGTCTTAACTCAATCTTTCTCACCTTCAGTTGGTCTGCCCTTCGGATAAGGCTATTCTTAACAGTTAAGTGGAAGAGTAGTGGTTTGGCATCAACTGAGTATAGGAATGCATGGCAGTTTAGCAATGGCTTATCTTTTCCTCTCCATCTCTCACATCCTTCATGTTCTTTCTTTCCTCTCGTCTTTTACTAGTTTTGTTTCTTCCCACTATCTTAGCTCATGTCAATGCCATTTTAGGCTAGTTTTTAACAATTTTGTGGATTGTCGTGCCGAATACCGTCATGAAGGCTATGTTTTTCTTTGCAGACTGTGGCGGATGGGGTAGACCCACAACTACAAACTTTCTCCTTCTGGTATGTTTTTTTTTCAACTTCATCGTATGAATTTATCTTGTAGGTACTTTTCCTTATTCTATTGTAATATTTTACTATTTAATATATCCAGCACAAGACCACGTAAACGTAAGTTAAAGAACTCTATTCAGAATGGGAAGTATGTGCAGTTCTTGGAGATGGATTCACCTAGACCTGCCACAGAAGCCATGCCTGGATCTATTGGGCATAATGCTGGTATATATATTATTTTTCCTTCGATCCACTGTAAGAATTTATTTTTTCTTTTGCAATTCTTCAAGCCATGCCCAAGGGAGTGATATAATTCTTTCATATGTCCTTGATAGATTCTAGCTCTATCAAGCTCCCCCTCTCTCAATGACTCTAGTCAAAAGAATATTCAAAGTTGTGTTGTATTGATTGAATAGAAGAGTACATCTTATATAGGCCAAGGGACTAACTAACTATCTAACTAATTGCATAAATGCCCCTAAGATATGTATAATATTTCAAAAGGCCCAAACCTTATCAGTCCTACTAACAGAAGTGGAAAACTAACATTATGAAAATACGCCACTAGGACGTTCTTGCGTCTAAACTTGGCTAACAATTTGTGCTTGCCTGAGCTTGCGTGGTGTTTCATTTCTAGGATATTTTGGGTTGAGAAATAGAAGCCTCATGAAATGTGGTTCTAAAATTCATAACAGTGTCCCACCGTTTTGTACTCTTTAAGTTTCAGCTAACAAAGGGATACCAAGGATGTTCCCTATCAAGTTAAAAGGAAGAAGAAAAAAAGATAAGAAGGATGCTCCATCATGTTTCATTTAAACAAAAAAAAAAAGTTCACGGTCAGTTTTACATAGAATATTATCCTACTAATGGGTATCGATCACAACATCTTAAAGTCAACAAGGGGGTTGAGGATTTTACTTTTCGGTGTACACCCAAATGAAATGAATATTAATTGAATTGAAGTGAGTCATCTTAATTCATTCTTTCCATGTTATCATAATTCTGAAAACCTTATATCAGATCAAGCTGTAGTGAGTTTTCATTATCTTATTTCTTCATAGATGGATTTCCTCTTATTTCACTTTTACACTTGGAATTTGAACTATATGATCTCAACAATTTTCTTGGCAATTCCACTGAAATTAAGTTTGTATTTAGATGGTGTATCCTGTGAAAAAGAGGGCAGCCATTCATTCCCCATTGAGACTTATTTGCAGAATGCACAACAAGAAAGAGAAAATATTGGGCCTGAATTTCCTTCCTCTATGGAGTGCATTGAACGTGTTGCATTATCCAGCTCAATTATTCCAGGTGTCTCTATGGCTATCAGTCAATCTTCTACAGGTCCTGAATGTTATAAAGTACTGTCTGGAAGTGATCATTTACCACCAGCCAAATCGAGGAAGTTAACAATAGAACGAGACCCTAGAAAGTATGTTCACCATCTTTTCTGGATTTTTTCTTCATATATCAAAGCTTCATTCATATGTAGTCTACGGTATAATACTTGTTTTGGTTGTTTACGTTTTTAGTTTGATTTATTTTTTTTGTGTGTATTTAACTGGTTACTTCTATATTAAAACCCGTTGGGAGTTGCCAACATGAGTATAGCTCAATGACTAAGGCATTTCTATTTCCTCCAAGAGGTTATTGGTCTCCCACCTCCTATAATGTATTAAAGAATTGTATTGAGCTTTGACCATGTAATTGATTGGTTGGTGACTTCACTTTAGGCTCCCTGCATTTTCGTTAACAAGACAGAACTTTGGGCTCTCCATATTTAAACCTTTCTGTGATAGGCTCGTGTTTTTTGTTTTTTGTTTTTTATATTACTAAAGAAAAACACTTCTAATGATGATGCAGGCGTTTATATATGAAAACTTTGATATTATTAAAGAAAAATATTTTATCTATTCCATTGTAGTTAAACTATTATAGTTTAGCTTAGATTATATCAAGAATTATTATAGTTTAGTTTATAACGTGTCAAGAATTATTATTGCGTTACTTTGATGCACCTTATGCTTGAAAGTAATAATTAGAATTTTTGTATAATGATTAGAATCTCAAAGATTTTGGATGGGACATTGCCTCAGTTCTGTTGTTTGGCAAGAGTCATGATTATTGTAAACACTTTTCCTTTCGTTTGACTTTTGATGTCTTTACACATACACTATTTCCAGTAGAGTGTCTTCAGATAACACATCCTTTGGACATGTTTAGAATACCTCATCTGGAGCGTTTGATTTTTTTTTTAATCACTTTTTCGAACAATAAATACATAAGTGACATGCATATGCATATTATGTCCATGTTTGTGTTTCCTTACTTTGTAGCCAAAATAAAATCCAAACTTCAAGTTTATCTTTTAATTATAGAGCTGTTCATAGGTTTTTTAAAAAAAATCAATTTTGAGTATGCCAGTTAATATGAGTGGCCAATTTATTTCGTTATTTCAGCCGCATGCTCTTACAGAAACGGCAGTTTTACCACTCTCACAGGGTTCAGGTATGAATCTTGATATTTTACATTTTACATGCTAAGATTGAAATATTATTTTTTTCTGTGTTTTTGTACTGTGTTGAGCAAGAGCTGGGGTGGGACTGGGAATTTAAATATGCACTCTTACTATTTAAATTAACGATCAAGTTAGAGAAGTCTCTAAGAATTTCTTTTATGGAAGCGAACTAAATTAGTATTAGGAGAATAATTCAATCAGTTTGTTAGTAAGAGGTGAAAAATGCCTGCTCAATGCCGGCCCGGGTTGGGATCATTGGTATTTTTCCTTATTTATTTTTATTTTTGAGTACTTAGAAAGGCTGTTGGCCTTACAATACCAGATCTGAGATATATTGATAGTAATGGAAGAGAATTACAAGATAATCTAGGTGAAAAGGCACCAAGGACCTCTCGAGTGTATTCACCCAAGCCCTAACCTCCAAATACATCCTATAACCACTCCCCATCATCCTCACTCTATTTATCATTACCATTATGCCCCTAACATACTATACTAATAATATACCACAAATCACCCTCCTTCAATATTTGAAGTGTAGCTAGAATTTTTTTAGCTACACCTACACCTAATTTCCTTCAGTTCTTATCCCTTCACACTACCATGTTATTTTCAGTCCTTTTTGGCTGGAATGAAATATGTTGCGTTCTCATCTCTATCTTCTGTTTTGATATTGAAGCCTATGACACTAGATAAAGTACTATCTGACAAAGATAGTGAGGATGAAGTAGATGATGACATTGCAGATTTTGAAGACCGAAGGGTATGATTTTCTATGAACTAGTATTTCACTTGTTCCTGCTTGGAATCTTTTTTCATAAGAATTTGAAGTGATTTAAGTTAGCAATATGGAATATTGGTATGGTATGGGATTACAATCTTTTGTACCTGTTAAATTCATTTTTTCTGGAATTTGTGCAAACTTTAAACACCAACTTGAGCTGTTAATTTTCAGATGCTAGATGATTTCGTCGATGTCACCAAAGATGAAAAGCGGCTTATGCATCTATGGAACTCCTTTGTTAGAAAGCAAAGGTTCCTTGCCAACGCTATTTTTCTTATCATTTCTTTTCATCGCCTTATTTTCTATATATTGTTTAATTCCTCTTTAACATGGTACCGAATGAGATGCGGTATTATCTGCCGCTCTCACAATTCCTATATATAGAGAGTATAACATTTGCTGTGTACCCCAGGGTGTTAGCTGATGGACACGTTCCTTGGGCATGTGAAGCATTCTCAAAGCTTCATGGGAAGGAGCTTGTCTCATCTTCAGCTCTCTTTTGGTAATGCTCTTTCAAAATTTTGGCATATTTCTATGGCTGATTTTGATGTAGGCTTGTAATTTTTTTTATTTTTTTTTGTGTGAATGTCCTGGCCAACTTGCACGCACCTCGACTATTCTCACGTAACAAGCTGTTTGACCCTACAACATTTGGTTGTCAAGGAATCCGTAAGAAAATTAATTTTTAGATAGGTGATCACCATGGATTGAACCTAGGCCGATGCTTGTTCATTTTTAGTTGTGTCGTTAACTTATTCACTGTCTTTGATATAATTGATTTTTTTTACTTCGCTAGATGACCCTAAGTTTGATAAGGTGCGGCGATGGCTGAACTTTTTTCTATCCACTACTGATATGTACATGTAGCATATGGGTTCTTCCCTTGAGTGGTTGCATTGTTTTTGAATTTTCTCGAGTTTGAATCATTTGCAAATGGAACTAGAAATCTTTTCTTTGTACGAGTATCCAGTCCATCCTACTCGTGATTAGAGATGTCCACGGGGCGGGGCGGGGCCGGGGAATGCCCTCCCCGTCCCCATCCCCGCTAACAAAATCATTC
>JBBMEF010000022.1:14180296-14203052 GCA_037832685.1 Sicyos baderoa
TGGTTGATATAATTAAATTTACCCCAATCCATCAGCTTAGACTTTTGGATTGATTGGTGGTTTAACACAACTCAACAAACTCTTGTTGATTTTATTTTTTGTCATCACTCAAAAGACTGTCAATAGGGATGTTGTTTGTCCCTCTATAGTATACCCAAGAGTTTCCTTTTATCTTAGTAACATGGGACATCTGTCGCTGTCGCATTACCAACCATCTTTTCTTTGAACAAAGTACACACAAACCATTTAAGGCCTGCCTTCTTTGTTCGACACTTGATGATTCTAATCACATTGCTAAGTTAAGAGGCATGGCTCTGATACACTTGTTCGGGATAACAAATCTTCACATATGTCTACATTAGTATGATATTATTCACTTTGAGTATAAGTTCTCGTGTTTTGGCTTTTGGTCATCATCCAAGATCTTCCGTTTATACACTCAAGATCTTCTGGGACTTTGGTCGAATTAGCAACAATCTTTCTCTTGAATAAAGTACACTCGACTATTAGAGGCTCGCCTTCTTTATTCCTTTGTTCTACACCGGAGAACTATGGTCACTCCGAACAAAAAAAAGTTGGTTAGAAATTAGGTTCTTACACTATTAAATTTAAAAGAGAGTCAATCAAATAAGCACACAATATTTGTGCTATGAGTTTGATAACTTTTGGGATTATAGGATTGTAAGCAGCTGCAATAGAAGCTCCAAATGGTCAAAGTCTAATGTTAATTTCTTTTCTTTTTTTTTTTTTTTTTTTTTGTATTTCCATGTTAGAATCAAGATTCTTGGAGCTCACAGTCACTTCTGTCAGGTTTGTCACTCTTGAATACACTTTGCCGAAAAAGAAAAAAAAAAACCAATGCTCTATCTTTACTATCTTGTTTTTTCAGCATATTTAAAGATGTTTCAACGCAAGGCAGTTACATATTTTTGCTTTCCATTTTATCAGAGCCTCCTGATGTTGGGAACTGGTTTTCGAGTTATGCATATGAATCACCTATATTAAATCCAAGCCAGGAATTTGGATCTTGTGAGAGCGAGAGCACCGGATTCGACGATCAAATAGAAGAGACTTTGGAGAATGTTAGAAAAACCAAAAATGGAGGTGAATGGGGACAGTTGAACCAGTTCGTAAAATGCAATGGCAATTCCAGGGGCAACAGGCAGGATAATCAGCCGCTAAGAGAGGTACAAGTTTTGTCATCGTTTTTTATAGGCTTATATAAACATTATATACCTACAAAGAGCACTTATTGAGAAGTTAAGCAATGATTTTCAAATTTGGGCATCTGCATTCTTTTAAACATGGCCCCTAAGGGGCAGCTCAGATGGTAAGGAGCTAGAAAGTTCTTCAAAATATAAAATCTTAATATCTCCTGGTTATATTTGAGTGTTGATATATATATTTTGAGTACATATATTGGGGAAGGGGACCAATAAACCCTAGATAGTGAACACCAATCAAGATAACCAATTGCGCCACAAACCCATTCGGTATATTTGAGTGTTGATATAATATTGAATTTATCATAACTTATCACTTAATATTGAATTAGTGATTTAGCAGAGCTATGAGGGCGAACCCTATGATGTATTTTCTCCTCATTTAATATTGAATTCTAGTTTTCGATAAATTCTCAAGCCCAAAAATATGCAAAACAAATTAATGTGTTGATGTATTAATAAATTTATTTTAACTCATCCGTTTAAGTTTTTTGGATTAATTAGTGATTTAAGAGGTAACTTACTATTAGAAAGTGTGGACATTCATTTCAAAACCAATTAATGATAAGAGGAGTAGTCTAACCTTATCAATGTGGAATCCTCAACATGGCCAATCAAATCTCAATTTCATTTTTATAGGAACGAATACTCGTTTAGGCTTAATAGACTATGATAGCACATTAGATAGTGTAGACATCCATCTCAAAACCAATTAGTAATGAAAGGAATAGTCCACCTATCCTAGTATATTGTTATAATGTCTCCACTCTTTCAGATATGAGATCCTAACCCTTAGAATGAAAGTGTCTTATTGTATCTAAAGATACCTGGTCAAAAATTAATCACTGTTACAAGTTTGGAGAGTTGGGATGACCCTTTTCTTGGTGTTTTTCTCAAGTTATTTCCATTCTTTATTGCTTTGAGAAAAACTCATCAGTTCATAGGAAGTAAAAGTTTTTCACACTGTTCTCAGCAGAGTTTAGTTTCTGAAAGAACTATGGATCAAGACCCAAAACAGAAAAGTCTGGGAACCAACAAAATCAGTCCAACCAAAGAAGTTCCAATTTCAAGCCTAACTACTGAAGGTCTTCAATGTAATTTCCAAGATAGAGTTTCCCAAGAGAATGAAAGAAGTTCAAATGAAGATAACAAGAAGCCTGCAACTCATACAAACTTGATCCCGAAGATAGATATCGCACTCGAAAATTCGCAAACAAAACTCAATGGCTCACAAGCTAGAACTGATGTACCCTCTGTCTTAACCAATAGAAATCCAATTGATCTAAGCAAAACCAAAGAAAACAAAGGAAAAAGAGTTTCAGAGGATGGTTTTGTTACAGCAAACAAGCGTGCATTTCGCGGAGCAACTCGCAAGGAATCAGTGGAAGGGCAAGAAAACTTCAATAACAAAGAGACAGGAAATGGTTTTGGTTGTCTAAGTAGAAAGCCATTTTCAGACAAAACCAATGTTGAACACTCTGATATAGTAGAGATTATTGGAAAATGGAGTTGTCCTCAGAAAAGTAAGCCGAATCTTGGACCGCCATTGAAGCAGCTTCGACTCGAACGATGGATTCACAAGAAGTAAAACTGGTCCTTGGCTCAGTGATAAAGAGAGAGGTTCCATTTTCTAATACTCATTTCCATACCCAATATGATTGTGATATGCACATCATGAAGGACTCATTTTACAAATTTCCAATTCTCCTGAAACAGGTTTGCATTGTGTTAGCTTCTTCAGTGTATATATTTTTGTTGTAACCTTTATGTAGAAAAATGGATACTTCTAAGAAAGGGGTCAAGGCTTTTTGCAGAGAAAAATTCTTCTAATCTTAAAACTCTTAAAAAGTAGCTTCTATTTTTGTAGTCCTTTCAGAAACTTCTATCTAAAACCTATGCAAACTCATTCTTCATTTCTCATTATTTTTTTCCTACAAAAAGATGTTACTACTCTCAAATAGATGTGAATTAAATACTGATTTTCGAGATCGAACTTATGATCATGGTGTTGAATTGGATAATCACTGAACAATAAAATCATCAAGCCACTACCAACTCATTTAGTAATTATGAGTGCACATTTAACTATGCTTTTGGTTGCCATGTTATTAAATTCTTATTTTACTTGATTGTTTTAGCCCAAATTCTATCTATACATAATAGTATAATACAATATGTACTAAACTCAAACAAAAGTAGGCATATAATAAGCTTTATGAAAAGATAAAAGAGAAAATAGATAAATGTTTTTTATTATTATTATTATTTATTATTTTTTAAGAGTTCATTGGGAAGAAAAAACCTTCAATTTTTAGAGAGTAAGTGATACATGACTAACTGAACTGCACTTGATATCCATACAAGTCTTTTTCTTCCTTGTAGTTCACAATTTTTAGGGGTGAGATTCAAAGTTTTGACATGTTGATTTTACAATAGCTTAACTTTTTTTTTTTTTTTAATAATTAAACTGCTTGGATGATTGCAAATTGAAATCTCTAATTTCTTAGTAGAGTACATATGATCCTAGTCAATCTCACTAGTTTAACATGAAAAACCTAACTTCCTCTCTTTAAAATTGTCATTTATTAGTCTATTCATTTCTCAGTAAAGTATTGTTGACCTAAGCTAACATTTTGTAGTAATCTTGAAGTTACGGGTTCGATAAATTTTTATTAGACTATTTCTATTTTTTTTTTTTAATAATTATAGTTCATTACTTATTTGTAATCGATTTCTCTTTTGTATTCATTGATTTGAGGTAAAATGAGAACTCAAAAAGTTCTTCAATGCAGTCATTCTATAGAATCATTCAAAATGAAGGGGAAAATATAAGGAATGATGAATTTTTATATTTAAATTGATCAAGTAGCTCAAGTAAGAAAAATGGAAAACGAATTTTAATAATAATAAGAAGAATAATAAAATCTGTATTAATCTTATCTCAAAGTTGGTCAATTAAAATAATAACTCAACCATATCGGTATGACTGGTTTCAATCTCTATCCAATAAAGTGACTTAAAATAAACTTGTTTTTAAATTATTTAAGAATATTAGTACAGTTGATTAGGTTTCATTTTGAGAATCGATATTTATTCCCTACTGTGATCTGTATTAATTTTTTACCGATTTTCTTGATATACAAATATTGTAGGTTTGCTGTATGTGCTATAATATTACTCGAGATGAACAAATGCTGGATGTAAAAAAAAGTTTTATATTCCAAAACTAAAATTGAAAATCATTTGATCTAAATCCATTCTGTAATCGTTCTTCCCTTTCCCCTCTCTGCTTCGCCATCGTCTCTGATCAACTTAATGGGAGCCATCAGAGTTCTGAGCAGAAAGCTCATCAAACCCCATTTTTCATCTCAGAATCTTCCGATTCCATTGCCGAACTCCAATTTTTCTGATGGATTCAAATTGTTCTCGCATCCATGGCACTATAATCATTGCAGAACTCTTATTTTGGACTCAGTTTCTTCTGATTCGGTCCGGCTTCGACGACTTTCAGATTCCGATTCTGGTAATTTCTGAGCTATTGGTATCAAAACCCTTCTTCAATTTGTAGTGCGATATTCATTAATATTTTGCCCTGAATGTTTATATGCTTGAGTTATTCCAATTTTTCTGATTGATTCCAAATTTTGCTAGTTTATGGTTTGGTGATCAAGTGATATTCGATTGCATGTCTGTTTGAGAGTGCGGATCAACTTTCTGCTCGTTACTGACTTTAGGGCATGTTTCAATGGCTAATTTCTTGATGATTTGATGGTCTTCTAAAAAAAAAATGGAAAACTTACCAAACTAGTCAAATCTAGAAAATAATTACCGATATGGTCACTTTAAAAAAAAAAAAAAAAAAAGCAAACATAGACATTGTTATTTATGAGTATTGTCACACATTTTATTATAATTCTCGTATTAATGATTTATAAAATAATATTAAAACACCAAATGGGTCAGTGGCGCAATGGTTTCATTGTTTGGTTGTTTAGTTCGATCCCGAAAATTGGTATTTGTCCCCCTTCCCCCGATATGTTCGGCATAATATTTGAAGTTAAGATTTGAACTTGCTACCTCTTGTTCGAGGATATGCTATCACCGCATAGATAACCTCGCTTTGGCCTTAATTTATTTGATTGGATTTGATTTTTCTTGGCTTAAAATGGCTTGAACTTCCATAGATCCTTCTGACATGGTGATGGCCCTGATGGGTGGGTTGCTTTTGACATCTCTCTATGTCATTGTTTTTTCAATAATCAATTTATGACTATTTATCGTCAAAATTTTCGAGTTCTTGGGCTGCTTGAGTTATGTGTCAATGGAAATCTATTTGGGGTTTTCGATGACAGGAATTGTTGAGATTCACTTAGATAGGCCCGTAGCAAAAAATGCCATTAGCAAGGATATGCTGAGGGGATTGCGTTATGCCTTTGAATCTGTTGACAGCGATCCATCTGCCAATGTTATGATGATCTGCAGCTCTGTTCCAAAGGTGTTCTGTGCAGGTGCTGATTTGAAGGTATTCTTATTTTTCGATCTCTCAGTATGCTATTGTCTTTAACTTCTTTTCATCAATGCGTTCTTTTAAAGTGCAGGAACGTAAGAAGATGACAACATCAGAAGCTCAATCTTATGTCTTGTCGCTGCGGTCTGCATTCTCTTTTTTAGAGGTAGATTCTCATTACCTACCTATTTTCTTGTAAATTCCACGATTTATTGGAATCAATACACTGAGGAAAGACGTGTGCCGAGTAAGAAGAAAAATCTATAAATAGTGTAATATTTGAACAAAGATGTATTTTCTCTTTAGTTCTACAACAATCCGCAGAGCTACTTCTCTTGTTGGCTTGAACAAAGATGCCTTGTCAGATGTATAATGCTTCAATTGAGATGCACATAAGCATTGAGACGCCTTGTCAAATGTATAATGCTTCAATTGAGATGCACATAAGCATTGAGACGCACATAAACTTTCATAGTTATTTAATTCGGATCATGATTTGTTGTGGTTGATTCTCCTGTGGTTATGAGATTTGATTCATAATGATTCCACAATTAAATATGGCCTGCAGCCACTATATTCAATCTTTTTCAAAGAATTTAGAAATGGATTTTTAATATTTTTTTTTTTAGTTTTTAGTTTTATTTGTGAGTGGTGAAGTTACATATGTTTACATGTTTAGGGAGTTCTATTTTTTTGCCTGATTAACTTAATCATTTGTCAGTACCAGAAATGCAATAATTTTCTTTCTTCATTACGAATCTAGTTTCGTCTTTCACCTTTTTTTTTTTTATGAAAGCCGACTTTCACCTTTTTTGAAATATATTTACATTGTTTTTTCAGGTCATTTGAAGTCTTTGTCAGCTGACGTAATCTAAATTTATCTTATTCAGGCACTTCGTATTCCTACTATTTCAGTTATTGAAGGAGCAGCATTGGGTGGTGGACTTGAAATGGCTCTTGCATGTGATCTTCGGATATGTGGTGATTAATTTGTTCAATTATTTTATAGTTGAGTTAACTCAATTACCAGAACTTTTGCTGTATTGTATGGGCTAGTTATATTCAAATTGTTAAACCATGATCCAGGAGAAGATGCCAAACTCAGTTTGCCAGAGACCGGACTGGCTATAATTCCTGGGTATGTAGTGAATCCTTCTTTATAAATGGTCACATATAAAGTTTGATAACTCACTTGAGAATAGTAGAAAGAAAAGCCTGTTTGCAAATTGAAGTTTGATAGCTATATCACCGAGTATAAGTATTTAAAGGTTGATGATGGAAGCTGAATGTTACTCTTTTCTCAATAATATTGTAGAGCCCTCCTCTTCCACTTTTCTTTTGGTATTAACATGAATTTTTTTCAGTATGCACGAACAGATTACACCTTCTAAACACATTTTTCGCAGGGCAGGTGGGACCGCAAGGCTTCCTAGGCTGGTTGGGAGATCGATAGCGAAGGAACTTATATTTACTGGTCGCATGGTCAGTGGCAGAGATGCTATGTCTATAGGTATGATCGCCCGTTATTTCTACCTTCATTTCAGTGTTTTATTGAGTTAAAGAGAAGAAAATAAAATTTCATACTTTAGGTCTTGTCAATTACTGCGTACCTGCTGGTGAAGCTTATGTTAAGGCACTAGAAATTGCCCAAGAGATAAATCAGAAGGTAAGTAGAACATTTTTTATAATCATCCTTCTTGCTATCATGCTGACAATTTGTGTTTTTTACTTCTTTAATTTAGTCTTCTAATTAATATTTGATAAAAACTATGATCTGATTGATATGGTTCCCACTAATTCTAGGATGACCATCTGGTGGGCTTTGAATCAAAGTTGTACCATATTCTTAGTTTCAGACCTTGTGGAGATTGAATGAATCATATTGTGCACCTTACAACCATCATGAAGTGGCTCAAGTGGTAAAGAGGGTCTAGGGGTGCATAAGGTGATGAGTTTAATCCATGGTCACCTACCTAAGAATTAATTTCTTACGAGTTTCCTTGACATCCAAATGTTGTAGGGTCAGGCGGTATGTCTCATGACATTAGTTGAGATGTGCGTAAGCTGGCCCGAACAGTCACAAATATCAAAAAAAAAATAAAAAAATGTACACCTTATATTCCATCCTTAAAATGAGAAGGGTTATAGAAAGATTCCTAAACCCACAATTAAACACCTATTTCATATTTAGGCTCCTGAAACTCATACCTACATTCTAAATTCTTAGAAAGTTGTTTAGATTGTGTTGGTAAAGTAGTAAATAAATATCATAACTAATTCTAGATTTAGTCTTCTCTTGTAATGTATATGCCTCCATTTTTCTGTCACTGATGAATAAAAAGAATTAAGAGATTTTTACTCTCTTCTCTCTGGGGATCGTTTACATTCGTATTCTGACACCCTATAGAAATTTGAATGGACAGTTTATTTGGTTACTAATGTGTTCTTCATTGTCACCCACACATCACCATAATAGTCTTAGTCGGGTTAGAAAATTAAGTTATTATAAGAATTTGAAGTAACAATGGAAGTTTTTTTGTTGTTATTCTCACCATTGAAATAATGATTCTTGGACCAATTTGCATGTATTGTTTTTAAATATAAGCCTTTTAATGTCTCTACTGTAACTCAGATGTCGAAATGAACCCTTTCACTAGATTTCAAAGACAGCAATATTTTAATTTTCCCATCAGAGTGCGCCTACTGTTTAGAATCCAATATCCAAGTAATTGTTGAGTATTGCATTAACAGGGTCCACTCGCAATAAAGATGGCGAAGCTAGCGATCGAAAAGGGGCTCGAGGTAGACCTGGAATCAGCTATGGAAGTAGAAGATGCGTGTTACAGAGAACTCTTGAATACGAAAGACCGCTTGGAAGGATTGGTCGCATTTGCGGAGAAGCGGAAGCCGAAGTATAGAGGAGAATAGGTTGGTAAACCAACTGTTGTTTCCTCAATACAATGTGGCTGCCTCTCATCTTTATTCAACTTCCTGAAGTACAAGAATAAAATGCAAGCTTTGCATGTAGCATACTTAGTAACCTGAAATGAAATGAGAGGTTTCAGAAACTGTACCAGTTCAGCCTTACTTATTTCTTGGTGATGTTATAAAATTATAATAATAAGCAGTTGAGTGTAATTGGTGAACATAAGTCTCATTTTCATCTCCTTTTCTGCCCTGAAATTTAGCATTGTTCTTTTTATTTTTATTTTTTTTGCAGGTGGGCTGGTTGGGGGTGCATGTTGAAATTGACCAACCAATGTAACTAAATGTAGAAATGGTAGCACTTTAAAATTTCAAGTTTAATGTTATCTTAGCAATTGGTATAATTTGTGTCAAGAAGGGTATAGTTTTAGTGGTTGTCAAAATATATATAGTTTCAGTAGTATGATCATGATGTATCAACTAGGTTCTAATTTTTCCAATTCACTATTATTGAATTAAAAAAGAAAACTGTTATAGTTTGAAATCGGCCAACAAGAACATAACTATAGTGACACTCAAATTGAAATCTAAACCCCTAGTAAAAAATATATATATATATATATAAACCCTATTTTGCGCTCATGGGCTCACAATTAGGGTGTGTTTGGGCACTTGACTTAATTATAATAGACGGAGGTTTATAATAAATGATAGACTAAACTGTCTTTGAGGGACAAGTTACTAGGGGTTATGAGAAATGGTGTTTGAAGAACTGATTAGTGTAACAAAAATAACATATGTAATGTTTAGATAAATAGACATGTAGGTTTAGGTAACCACCAACTATAATAAATGGTGGAACAAACCTGAGTTGTTATTATCACCGAGTCAACGCGACTGGAGCCTTATACCATCTCTTAGTGGGCTCGATTCCAGGCCCATAAAAGAAGAACAGATACTCCAAAACCTATATATATACACCGAATCGGCCAGATGTCGCGTCATTTCCATTCCGATCTGAAGCCCTAACCGAACGGATTCTCCATTTCTGTAATCGCAGTGTACATTGAAGAAGAAGCTCAGAAGACGTCAATGGCTACTCCAGACGAAAGCCCTTCAGCTAAGCGCTGGCTTCCTCTTGAAGCTAATCCTGATGTTATGAACCAGGTATGATCATTTTGTTCTGATTCGGCTTCTCTAGATTCGAGCTCTGCTTAATTCAAAGAGGATATTGAGCGTTAGAATGGAAGAAGGGTTCGATTTTCTATCTCGATTGTGTAGTTTTCTAGTCTCTTGTTGCGTGTACATTTTCTGGGTATCATTTTGTTTAAAGCGGACTTTGATTGAAGTGAGAAAGGATTGTGGAAGACGATATGGATGATTTCTTTCAATTTATGAGTCTTGACTAATTGGGACTTCTTTGTTCGATTCAAATAGCTCATTTTCGTAACTGGGGTGTGCTATGTGGAAGACGATATGGAGATGTTTTTATGCGTACTGTGTAATTCGTTCGCTAATCGATTGTTTTAGTTTACCTCCATTTCGTAGTTCATCTTGATAAGGAGGATGGTGTGTACCCATGTTACTGGATTGAAAGCATCCTTCCTGGAAATCAGCGAACAAAAAGAAATGCTCATTTTATTTACCTTTCCTGGAAATCTAGTTTTGCTACCCTCCTTAATCAGAAATATTAGTACTAACAATAATAAGGAAGAATTATGAGTTTAGTCCTTCAACTTTCACTTGGGTGTCTAATAGTCCCCAAACTTTTATGCAAGAACTTCCATCTTGTGCCTAATGTTTGAAGATTTCCGTTTTGTTATTGCGTAGTTCCTCTGGGGTCTCGGCCTTTCAGAAGATGAAGCAGAGTGCAATGATGTTTATGGCTTGGATGAAGCACTCTTGGGCATGGTGCCTAAGCCTGTACTGGCGGTGCTGTTTCTTTATCCCATAACCCAAAAGGTTTGCTTGGAGATAAAGTTCAGTTTTAATGATTTTATTGGCTTTGAAGAATTCCTTTGGAATGTATCTAAGATATTGACCTCTCCATTGGATAAATGTTTTAATATTTTCAGAGTGAAGAAGAGAGACGGCTACAGAATGAAGATGCAAAGAAGTTTGTGAGTGTGTTTAAGTTTTCTTTGGATAATCTCATACACCTAGGCTAGTTCTTTGTATAATCTCATACACTCCAAAATAGGAAAAGAATTTATGTTGAAACACGTGTCGGACACGGATTTTTCAAGACATTTCTTGGACACGACACTATTTTAAGTGTCCTTATTTTAATTTTATTTTTTTAAAATCGGACACAACTATATTCTTAAACAATAGGTGTGGTCTTTTTTAATTCAAATGTTAAAGGCCAAAACCCAAAATAATTAATGTTATAAATATAATTAAATAAAGGGGTTTTTGCAGGAATAGACCAAATTGATAAAATATTTACAACAGGCAAATTTTAAAAAAATTAGCAACCATAGTCAAATATACGGTATAAAGTAATACTTTTTATACTGAATAACTAATACATAATACAGTATGATGAGTATTATTTATATTGTATATTTGACTATGGATGCAAATTTTTTCAAATTTGTCTAAATCTGTAATTATTTTGTAAAATTGGACTACCAAGTACAATTTCCCTTAAATAAATAATAATTTTTTTAGAAATGCAAGAGGCAAGCGAAACCTAAAAAACAGTCGCATCCCCCTCTTATCACGAAAGAAAAATTAATCGCCTTTCCTCTTCACAGAAAAACCTATCTTCATCTTTTGAAATACTTGTTTGCCATTGCTGCTCATGCCCAACCGATGCCGATTGTTAATTAACTTGATATTATATATTTTTTAGTAGAGTACCTTTAGAGTTATGCTAAATTTACATATATACAAAAAATTAAACGTATCTTCAATGTAACTGTGTCCTAGATTTTAGAAATTGATGTATCGCCCTGTCAGTTCCCGCGTCTCGTATGCTTCAAATCTGGATGTCATAACTTCTTTTACATTTTCCATCAGCAAATTGTGAAAAGTGTTTATAACAGTGGCGAGAGATGCTAGAAAATGAAAAATGATACACATCATTCATATTCACAGAAACAAAATGGTAGTCTAACTAACAGTCCACTTTTGGTGCATGTTATATATATATATATATATATATATATATATATATATATATATTCTTGTTAATGGGTTTACATCTGCAAGTGGTATTTACTACTTCCTTTCTGTTATGACTCTAGGATCATAGCGATCAAGTATACTTTATGAAACAAACTGTTGGCAATGCCTGTGGAACTATTGGACTTCTTCATGCCATAGGGAACATTACTTCAGACATTAAGCTCTGTAAGTACTGAGTGATACTAGCCAGTTTAATTTGGTGAAATATTTTTCTCAATTGTACTGAATGTTAACAGTTACCCAGATGGTTCAGGTAATGTAACATTAAGATCCTCACCCTTTTTATCAGAGGCCTTTGTCTTGTATATGTTGTCTTAGACACTTATATGCTATTGTAGAATCGAGAGTTAGTTATTTATGAAGGAGAGAAATCTATCTATAATTGAAAACAAGTGGAGCTCTAATAAGATACGAAAGTGAAACTAAGAGTTATTCGCCTTCCATATTCAAATGTCTAATTTGGTAACCTCGTCCGGGTTTACCACAGAGGTTTAAGTATCCAATTTCAGTGTTGCTACTGATCACCTTCATTATTCCTGCCTGCTTCTTCTGGCGATTCCGGAGTGATCACTTTGCTGTTGTTATCACATTCCTGCAGTTCTGTTACATTGTTTTAACTGTTATGTTGTCTTTTTGTTTCAAGCCGAGGGATCATTCTTGGATAGGTTCTTCAAGTCTACGAGAAGCATGGATCCTATGGAGGTTCGTTCTATTTACAACACCTGCTCCTCTCCCCAGTCCACTCCCCATTCTGTGTCCAGTTGGTGTATTCGTTTGCTTCTAATAGTCCTATGTTGTTCACTTTGGTAGCGTGCAGTATTTCTTGAGAAAGACAGAGAAATGGAAGTCGCGCATTCAGTAGCAGCAACTGGTGGTGATACGGCTGTAAGGCTCTTTTCAAATTAACTGAATTATGTTGGACAATAAGAAGTTTTCTTGTTTTCTTTGAGCATACTAAGAATATATATATATACATATATACACACACCTCCTTGAGGCTGCATTCAGCATGTAGGAGCGAACCGTCCACATTTGATTTTCCTTTTCCTGAGAAAGCTTTGACAGCTATCCTCCCGCCAATAATTTTTTTAAAAAAAATATTTTCAATGGTTTTCGTTTCCTATATAAAAAAACTGTTATTTCTGCATTTTATGGGAATGAATTACATGTTTAACTTATTGGGGAAACAGAGAATTTAATCATTTAAATTGTAGACGATCCATGATAATGGACTTGGTTTTAAAAGTTGAAGACCCAACAACATAGGGGTTGGTTGTAAAAGGGAGGGACACAAGGTTTGATCCTTTGAACAATGTTTAAAAATTGAGGTAAGAATATGGAGAGATTTCTAAAGAAATGTTGCTGCATAATTTTCATTAAGCTAGTCTTCTTTGCAGATCAAGGCCTGAACCTTCAGTCCTTTTACTGCATGTCTGTTAATTTAGAGAGTGAAGATTTAAAATTTTTAAAAATATGTACTGGTTATTGGTTAAGTTGAGTGATGTGTTGTCTGGCAGAAAACTGATAACAAGTCGATAAGGGATCTGAAAAACATAAAATTAACTCACTGGAACAAATGTTCCCTATCTCTCTTTATATGATTATTTTTGTGCTTTGGTGGATCACTTCTTCCTTTTAATTATGTTTTCAACTTCTTCTTTTTATATATATATATATATGCAATTTCCTACCGTTTTTTTTTTTTTTTTTTTTTTTTAAATCTTTCCTTCCGTTTATTAATGGCAGGCTTCAGAAAACGTTGATACTCACTTCATCTGCTTCACCTGTGTGGATGGTATGAGCTTATTAGAACTCTCTCTCTCCAAGGAAAAGAAATGCATATTTTGTCATGTCATGTGTCTATAATGAATTTGGGTGATTAGATATTTATGGGAATGATGATCTAGTCTACAATATCTTAATCCCTGCATTACTTTAAATAGGCAAACTTTATGAGCTTGACGGAAGAAAGTCAGGACCAATATCACATGGTGCATCATCACCCAGCACTCTATTAGAGGTAAACAATTTCTCTCAAAAATCATTTCATTCAAGTTTCTTTAGCCTTTAGAAGAGTATGACCTTTTTGTATATTTATTATTTGTATATATTTTTTTTAAAGAGGAGTATTATGATCTTATTTGAACATGATCTATTCTATAGGTTGTATATCGGTTGTGTCCTTGAGTGAGTTTTAGGGAGTGTTTGTTTGCCGTATTTAAGGAGGATTTTGATTGAGGATTTACTAACTCCTCCTTAAAAACCTATATCCAAATGAGTTTTTTTTTTTTTTTTTTTTCAAAATAACTCATCATTTTTACTATTAAAAATAATTCTTCATTTCTAATCATTCATTTATTACAACTCATCCATTTCTAACCACTCATTTCTAATCCTTTTTAACCACTCATTTCTAATCCTTTTTAACCACTCATTTTTAATCATTATTTTTTTAACTATTCAAAATAACTACTAATTTTAAATCTACATCCAAACACGTTTTTTTACTCTTACAACTCTCAATTTGTAATTACTCAAAAATAACTCTATCAAACTAACTCATCAAAACGTCATCTAAATACCGACTTAAAGTGTGAAAGCAAAAAGAAAAAAAGAAAATACTTTTGCTGTTCTGTCTGAATGACCTTTGCATGTTTGTCAAACCTTCCATCTTTGAACATTTTGGCCCAATTACTTCCATCAACAAATCATACACCATTGGATGGTTACACTTGCTCATGCTCTTCTCTGCATTTGATGAAATCACAGGATGCAGCTCAAGTCATAAAGGGCATGATCTCGAAAAATCCCGACTCCCTGAATTTCAATGTCATTGCCATTTCCAAGAAAGTTGGGGACGAAGCTTAAGGCAACCAGGTTTGATCTGATTTAGTCTTACACCAATGACCAAGTACTACCCCTAGTTATCTCAATTTCTAATGCGTCTATTAGGAATCGATTGCGTGAACCGCAAGAATCTGTTTGTGAATCTGGTTTACCTGAGATAAACGAAGTGTTTACTTTCCTTTAAAGTTGATATTGTGGTTTTGAAATTTGCTACTGACAATAGAAATGTTTGTTGTTTTGTTAACTAAGATGGAAGGTTGAAAAACTTGCAGAGGATTGTGTGAATGACAAATTGATAAAGAAAGGTCAAAATGGAGTTGTAACTAAAATTAAGTCTGAAAATTAGGAGATGATTAGCAAATATTTTGACCCAAATTTGAAATCTTGGATTTTTTTTTTTTTTTTTTTTTAACTCTGAAAATTTGGAAGTTATTATCCTTGCTTTCCACTCTTGCAACTTATTCAAAATAACTATTGAAATTAGTTTGAAGCAGACATTTAAGTTGAAAAATAAACTAAATTGTCCAATAGCCTGTTTGGAAAATTTTCTTCTTGCATCAAAGATGTTCTTCTTTTGGAGTTCAACAAACACTTGCATCAGAGATTAGGTTAAAAATGTGTTTGGTCCTTGTAATTTTATTAACAGCACATTTTTTAGCCTTTGAATTTTAGTGTTTAGTGCTTTGATCATTGAATTTTGGTTTCTTTGAGTCTGCATATAACCTCTTATGATTATAAAGATTTATTTTAGGTCAATTGAGTTAAATTTATCATGTAAAGTTTAGGGACTAAGCTAATACTTCAATAAAGTACATAAACCAATGTGGTTTAAAAAAAAAAAAAAAAAAAAATTGAACTCAAAAAACAAAACCAATAACTAATCCACCTTCAAGAAAGAAGGAAAAAAAAAACAATTACCAAACTTGGCAAGTTTTATCAATTTGTTTTCTTCCTTCAATAGCCTTGCTCTGCTCCTGAACTGTTTCTCCATTTCCATTGTTTTTCTCTAATTCATTTCTATCCAAATCAAGTTCTTGTGGGTTCCAACTCCTAATCTTGCAAGTCCCAATAACTATTATGTTTTTTTTTTTCAACTATAAACTAAAAATACGTTTTAATAACTGTTTTTTTAAAAAAAAAATATCATGATTTATTATTTTTAATATTTAATAAAGAAACTTTTTCAGAATATTTTTTATTTAATAATTCTCACATTTGTGGGTTCGAATTTTATTTGTGTCATTTTTTAGCATTTTTCTAGAAAACAAAAAACAGAGAAGTTAGGTTTTAAAAGCTATTTAAAAAATAATAATTAAAACTTTTAATATTTTTAAAACTTTAACTTTTTACAATTCTCTAACTTGGCTTTTGTTAAAACATTATTTTAATTAATAATATTTGGGAATAGGATGTTCCAATTCACGATGTTAATTGAATTATGTTCTTTTGGCTGTTTTTTTTTTTTTTTTTTTGAGAAAATGTTATTTTGCTGTTAAACATCTTGCAAGTGTACTTGAGAAAATCTAACGAAGCATATGAACAATAATAATAATAATAATAATAATAATAATAATAATAATAATAATAATAATAATAATAATAATAATAAGAGATCATAGGGATTAAATAAATAAAAGTTCAATGATGAAGACTAGAAGTATACTCTTATCAAAATAAAAAAATAAAAAATGTTATGATAGCTTGAAATAGGCCTCAAATTTGGAGTATAACAAAAAGAAAAGAAAAAAGTGAGAAAGTTGAAAATTCAAACCATGTGGGAACCCAACAAACGTTTCACGTGCAACGAATCATTTACTTTTTGAACTGCTAGGAACTTACCTGGAAATTGGAATATAAAAAAAAAAGCCTTCTAGAAGCAATTATGTACATTTAATAATAAAAAATAAAAAATACTTACACATTCCACCTAAGCAAAATTCAATTGGATATTAAAATATTTTCACTTTCAAATTATTGAAAAATCTAACCCACATGACAGCCAAAGTGATATACAATGTGCAGCTTTGAAATAGTAGAAAATCTATAAATTCTATTCAGAAATTCTCTCTTTACATTTCTTATATTTTTTATTGGTTAAAATTTTAAAATTGGTCTTTATTTAGACTTGTCCAATTTTCTCATACAAATTAGGTACACTTAAGAAAATATTTACGTTCGAGATAACTATTAATAAATGTGTACAGTATTTTGGATTTTAAATAATTTTAATTATTATTTTTTAAATCTGGAAATTAATTATTAATTCGTAAATATGGAATAAGCAATCATACTCCTCTACCTAATTTTTGTTTTTTTGAAAAAAATATATTTGAAATCAATTTTTTCTCTAGCAACCTTAGGAAAAATAATTAAAGCATTCATAAACGGAACTTCGACCAAAATATGGAAGGTTTAAATTTATTATTATTTTTTTTTAAAAAAAGGTATGTGGTTAATTATTTAAATTTGTTTACGGAAGATTTGAGAGGAATGTTTAATATCCATAAAATTATATATCATAGATCCACATGAATGAATACTTTAATACCGAAACAAGACCAACATGAGCAGTTGCTCAGCGACATTAGTATATGCTCAATGACCAAGAGGTCATGAGTTCGAGTCAAAATATAATTGTCAGCACTATCTTTGTAAAGAGAAAAGCGACACTCTCGAACTTCCATCCAATTCGAGACATGTAGTGATCGTGGATAAAAGTTGGAATATTGTGGACGATATCGATACATATTGTAATTAAAATTTTAGGTGAAAAAATCAATTGAGACCAAGGTCAAAATTTCAATATTTTTTTTTATAGAAATTTGTCAAAATGGACTACTATTAAAAAATATTTTTTTTTTCTTTTTAAACAGACTATTCAAATAAGTGTGAACATATATAGAGTAGTACTTTAGGATGTTTTGAATAAAATAGTACTTTAGGATGACCAAACTTTTTAGACATGACTATTGGTAATTTGGTATCACAAATTTCACTACTTTGGATTTTCAACAAAAGATTTGTTACAAAAAATGTTAATGACCAATTGACTTTGTTGATTGGTTTTCAAAATTTATTTTTAACTCACAAATAATTATTTTTTAAGAATTAAGTTTTGTTTTAGTAATATCCTAAACATTTAATAATATTTGCAAGAGGCCATTTTTATCTGTCTAACTTATAAATTTGGTGCATATGAATTGAAAAAAGTTAAAATTTAGTCGTTTCAAAAGCTAAAACTTAGTCTATTTAATTATAAAAATTATAATTTAATCTTTTTGAAATGATAAAATCTAAAGATTAGTCTTCGTCATTTTTAATACAGCTCGTTGCTATTTTTTTGTTTTTTTTCAAACAATACTCTGTTTTTTTTTTTTTTTTTTTGAAATCAAACAATACTCTGATGTTTACTCGGCCATCTTTACTAGTTCCAATCAAATCTATGTAATTTTAGTAACTATCATGTATTTATATCTTAACTATGTTTTTACGAAACCAATTTTTAAAATTTATTATATATTTATATTTGATAGATGCACACATAACATTTTCTTAAAAAAAATGGTCTGACAACAAATTCGTATTCGAGATTAAATCATTTGGAGGTGTAAGCGGAAAATGTTGTTACATGTAGCCTTAACCAAAATTAATGGCAAACCAATAAGGATATTATCTTAGTTAAGGGTATCAATCTATATCTATCTGGTTGTAAACTACAAAAAAGTTGAAGCAAAATGTGATGAATGAAAATAATAGGAAAAACCATTTACAAGGATTTTTTTCTTTTTTTCTTTTTATAAACAATCAACAAATTTGCTTTAGCAAATCCAACCACTCATTATGTACCAATCCTTCTTTCCCTCCAAGTTTATAGAGGAAAATTTTATGGCTACCAAGAATCCCAAAAATTTGAAATTCCTAAGCAAATCTACCAATCCTGTCCCTAAAATATGGCCTAAAAAAATAATTACACTTTTTTTTTTCTTTTTTTTTTTTTTTTGAAGTCCCTCAATACACAATAATACTCCAAAAGGCCCATTTCTTGCCTTTTCTCCCACTCCCACTATCATTGCTAGCAACCAATCATTGTTTGCCACGTGTACCCTTCGCCACATCAGCTTCCACCACTTGCATTGCATTGGTCCCCACTACTTATTGTATCAATTCCAGCGGGGCTTGAGCAGCGGGCGCCGCCCTGCCGTCCGCCTTCTTCCGCCGCTTGGGGGACCCACTCTCCACCGACGACATCGACGAAGTGGGCTCCGGCGAACATCGCGAGGAGGACCGCTTCGACGTCACTCTAACCGGGTCGGGTTCGCCGGAGTTGACCCGGAGCGGGAAATTGAGAAGAGCTTTGGAGCCCCGCATCCGATAAGCGGCGCGGTCATAAGCCAACGCCGCGTCCTCCGCCGTCTCAAACGTCCCGAGCCAAACCCGAGCCCCGTTCTTCGCCGGGTCACGGATCTCCGCCGCGAACTTCCCCCACGGCCGCTGCCGGACGCCCCGGTAATGCTTCCCTTTCGCCGGAACCACCGCCGGCAACGGCGCCGCCGCCGCTACCACCACCTTCACATCCATAAGTTCCGAGAAGATGTTCACCGGCGGGAGAATCTCCGGCTCCGGCTTGACAGCGGATAAATCAAAATTGAATGTGTCCGACCCGAGTGACGGAACCCAGCCTACCCGGACGGCGTCGCAGAGAACTCCGGCGAGAACCATATCCTCAGAATCGTCCTCCTTGAAAGGCAAGTCCCCCCAATTTTCAGTCAAACAAGGGTACAAGCAGTTGAAATCGGAGGTCCGGCTGAAAACCGGCACGGCGGAGGCGGCGGCGGCGGCGAAATTCCCACATCGGAGACGTAAATTTTCGCACCCATTACTCTGTCCAAACATCATTTTAAAATTCTTGAAAGAGATTGAAAAAAAAGAGAAAGACAGAAATCTGAATCCGATTGAAATTGAAGAATTGAGGAATTTAAAGGTATAAATAGGTAAATGAGGTTCATGAACTTGAACCGTGTGGCCCATTTCTTGAAATAAAATAATAATAACAAAAATCATTATTGTTATTTGATATTATTTTATTTTAATTTAAATAAAAATAAAATAAAATTAATGGATGTCGTTTTAAAAGTGGGAAGGGGCGGTTCTGAGAAAGGTGAAGGAAAAATGTGCAAGTTGTGCGAGCGAATTTAGTCACGTGTGGAATTTGGGATTTGGATCAGGACACGAGTTTGCTGACGTCATCAGTGATTCATAAATCGACTTGTTGTTTGTCGTGTTGCGCGTCACCTTATGTTTTTTTGCTTTTAGATCGCCGCTTAATTCCATAAAATCGCCACCTTCTATTTATCTTTTGCTTTCTCTTTTTAGATTTTAGATTTATGTATTTTTAATCTTTCCGTTAATTCGTGGGTTTTATTTTTTATTTTTTATTTTTTGAGAAAAAGGGTTTTAAATCGTTAGAACGGAAATTTGTTAAGGAGTACAATTTTTTTACCAATAAATTGTTAGAAGGGATAATGTCTTCAAATATAAATTATCATAAGGGAGATTGAACTAAATAGTCAAATTTTACAAAATAATTACTGATTTAGATAAATTTGAAAAAAATTACATTCATAGTCAAATATACAGATCTTGGGGAAGTGATTAGTTGGCAAAATATGATTTGGCTAAATTTGTCTATGGTGGCTAATTTTTTTTTTATCAATTTGGTATATTCCTGCAAAAACCCCTTGTTAGAACCACTTGATTTGGCTATGACAGATCTTGTATTGATCAAAACAAGAAAAAACTTAGTACCGATCAAAAAACAAAAAACAAAACAAAACTTCCTCCACAACATATTTAAGTGAATCTACCTTTATTTTAAGGAATTTGAAAGAAAAAAAAGGTTTTGCAGGAATAGACCAGATCGATAAAATATTTACAACACTAAATAAATTTTTAAAAAATAGCAACCATAGTCAAATATAAGGTATAAAATAATATTTTTTATACTGAATAATTAATACATAATACAATATGATAAGTATTATTTATACGGTACATTTGATTATGGATGCAAATTTTTTTAAATTTGCCTAAATCGGTAATTATTTTGTAAAATTGGACTATCAGATACAATTTCCCAAAAAAAAAATCATAATTAAATTCACGAATGAATTTCAAATATGGCATTTCTAAATAAATGTCGACGGTAAGAGATAACTCTTGTTTAATGTTAAAATGCAGTAAAATGATTAGAAAAATGATAATCATGTGTGTGTGAATGTGTTTTTTTTTTTTTCTTTGTTAAGAAAATAACTTTAATCATTAATTTTAGAATGGAGGGGCAAAGAAAAATATAGGATGTGAAAAAGACGTAAATGGCCAAACTTTTACAAATCCATTATATTGATTTGAGGCAAGTGGCCAATTTGCTTGTCTCTCTCTAAAATTCATTTTTCTCAATAAAGTTTGGTGGAAATTTTGCCCCACATAATATATTATTATTATTTATTGTTAGTTATAATTGTAATATATATTTAAAACAAAAATGTCTCATTTTCATATGTGTCTTCTTCTAGAGGAAGTGACATATTATCTTAAGAGATTATCCTTAAACTATACTATGATTTCTTAATTCTACCTTGTAAAAAAAATAAAAAAATCTTGTAAATGAGATTAAATTCCTTCCCCAAATAGATTTGGAATTGTAATCATTTAAATATGACTTAGAATCGGAAATGGAAAAAAGTTTCTTCCTACCTTCGTAAATGAGTGTGGAAAGTGATTTTTTTTTGCCCAAATAACCAATGCATTTATAATATTTATATGAATAGTTCTGTGCTATTTCTATTGTTTATTTTAGTAAATGAAATAGATATTTTAGAATTTACAACCAACAACACATTCTACCTCTTGCATTATATTTATAGTATAATAATTTGGAGTTTTATCACTCGTAGAAAATTCAAGCAGCAACCGAAAGAGTCTATCACTAATTGAATTCTATCACTAATAGAACTCAACTGGTGATAGAAGTCAGTTTAGATTTTGTGCTACAAATGAATTAGTTATGATTTTGTATTATAGAAGAAAATATTTTATTTTTTTTTGCTATAAATGCAAAACCTCCTAGATATTTTTTTAAAATCAAATATTTAGTTTAATAAAAATTAGAAAACAAAAAAATTTCCATGTATCCCTACTAAAAGATGTGGTGATATTTCTGCGGGCCCTTCAAAGAAAAAACATGTAGGTTGGACTCAATAAATATAGGACAATTAGGGAAATAGTTAAATATTAGAAAATAATTAGGGTCATAACTACTAATCGGTAGACTTTAAATTTATGTCACTTTTTAATTCTGTAATTTTTTAAAATTTTTAATTGGGTGATTGATTGACCATTTTACCATTCCTACATTTTTTTCTACTATTTTTTTCAATCTTTAAATAGGATCTTTTATAACTACTTTTCAATATAAGAAAATCTAAATAGAATAAATAATCCTAACAAACTTTCTAAATAATTAAGGTTGACAATTTAAATTTCAAATATATTATTTTGTAACTACTTTTAATCTAGAAAAAATCTAAAACATGATATATAATTATAAAAAATTATAGTCAAAATAATTAAAGTTACAACTTAAATTTTTGAAAATATATAGTGAAATTAGATATTTTGTAAATTTAAATTTTGAATAATTTTGAATATTGTTCTTAACGTTGACAAAGTATTGTTATATGTTTCATTTACGGATCAATTAGAGGGGGGCTCATATTGGATTTTAGTTTCAATATGGGCCCAGGTTTAAACTATTTATCAAAAAGGGCCTTGGCGTCTTTCCCAAAGACGCCTCCCTTGTGTTTTTTTTTGATTGCGTCTTTGGGAAAGACGCAATCGACTTTCCACCAAGACTCCTTTTTTGTCTTTTGTGGTGGCGTCTTTCCCAAAGACGCCACCCAACGCCGTTAGTAAAAAAAAAAAAAAATTTATATTATTAAAAATGAAAATTAATATTATATTATAATATTAAAAAATAATTAATATAATATTTTTTATAATAGAA
>JBBMEF010000022.1:14213114-14225283 GCA_037832685.1 Sicyos baderoa
TTGATGGAGTACATTATTGATGGAGTCTATCAGTCACTATTGATGGAGTCTATCAGACATTATTGATGGAGTCTATCGATCTGATTTTGATAGATTTGCAAATATTTTTAAAAAGTTGTTATTTACTCAACTTTTTAACTTATTGTAATATACATGCAAATTCCTCTATATTATAAATAAAAAAAAATATATTTTTAACTTAATAATTAATTCAAATTAGTTGAGTTAGTTCAGGTTAATTATCGGTCTTGACCCAAACTCATGGAAACTTCATTAATTTGAACTCAATTAAACCAAAAAAAATGTTTTAAACCTAACATAATGTAAAAATATTTTAACTCAATTCATTGTTATTTGGATTGTCAGATTGTTTAAACACTCCTAATTAATATTCTGGTGGTAATCATTATCATACTCATATTTTGGTCATCGACAATAATTTTTTCTAATAATCACATTTCTTTATAACCATTTTTTATCCTCTTTGTAATTTTTTTTTTCTCTCTAATAATATTTTATCCCTTCATATTTTTTGAGTTTAAACTCGGGTGGGAGAAAGGCAAATTCTTAGGATTGAACAAGTAATGCTGCTCATACATAAGATAAGAGTTAAATACCAACTTTTAAGATTAAACTGGTGACCGTTGAAATGGATTATAATGAATTAAGTCAACATATTACCAACCCTTTTGGTCTTTCTCATATCTATTTTCTTATCTTTTTTTTTAGAATATATTTTCATTTACTCATACTATCTATTTTATTTTTCCCACAATTATTCTCCCCCCACCAAATAGAAGTAATATTTTTTCTCATAATCATTCTCTTCACCCCAAATATACATATAATCATTCTCTTTCATATTCTTTTTAATATATTCTTCACCTTAGATTTGAGCCCGGAAAAAACATTCCCTATTTAATGTGGAATAAACATAAAATTAACTGAAATCAAGAGAATACAAAATAGAAATACGCAAGCACTTTATTTTATTTTTTTGATATTCGTGACGGGACATACTGCATGACCCTACAACAAGAGCACCTCGACTAATGTCACGAGACATACCGCCTGACCCTACAACATTTAGATGCCAAGGAAATTCGTAGGAAATTAATTCCTAGGTAGGTGGCCACCATGAAATTTGAACTCGTACATTTATGCACCTCAATGCCCCCTTTGACCAATTGAACCACCCCATAATAGTTAATACACAAGAACTTTAGCTTTGTTCCAATTATTTGAAACCAACATTTTTCCTCATATTTTTCCAAAAACCCAACATAATCATTCTCATTCATAGAATATATTTCAATGGCAAGACTACTTTTTGTTTAGCACAAATTGGGGGGAAAGAATACCAACAAATTAGAGGGCATATAACTGCTCTCAAACAATATGAGAGTCAAATATTGATTCGTGACGGTGAATTGAAATGAGTTGTTAACACCAAACAACCATTATGAGGTAGCCCAAAATTGGTCGTAGAGAGTTTTGGGGTGCATAAGGTGATGGGTTCAAATCTCATGGTGGCCACCTACTTAGGAATTAATTTCAAATTAATACCTACGAGTTTCCTTGACATACAAATGTTGTAGGGTCATGCAGTATGCCTTAGTACTGGACATCAAAAAAAAAAAAAAAAAATGAATTATCACTAAACAAGATAATTACTTGTCGACTTATACTAGTCTATAATGATGGCTTGACTAGCCGTCCACTAACACTAGAAAGGGTTTGAGCAGCCAAGAATGATATAGAATTCCCTTCAAACACAACAATCGCCAAATAATACTATCATGTCGCTGTCATCTCATAATAGGGTGGAGTATAAATGAAACCTACATTATATTCAAAAGAATTAATGAACTCGATTCATATTATTGAATAATAAATACATTCTACCAATAGAACAATGTTTGTAAAATACCGTGTATATGGTGATCAATACACCAATACACTGTACTTACAATCCAAACAATTTAGAATTTAAAGATCAAGTATTTCTTGCAAGAAAATAAATTTGGGCAAATACATTAAACTTTAACACTGATGTAAATACATTGTATTTACCATCCAAGCAATGTTGTATTTAATACCTTGCATTTACGGTATATAAAAAAATTGTATGCAAAATGAAATAAGATATATGACATGCCATGGTAAACACATAAATACGCAGAAAATACACAAGAACAATAAATAATGATGAAAACAATGATGTATGTAGCTGAGAATTGAATTACCTATATACAATGTATATAATCATTAAAGTTACACTTCGAATCCTCCTTCTCTTATATTATTGAATAAAAAAATAAACTGCAAGAAGTAGAAGAGGAGGATATTGTATAATAATGAAACTAATTACCAGATAGAAATGTATGAATTCAAATCTGTATAGGTACAAAATAATATCTATTTTTTTTATAAATTTGAATTTAAAATATAGATATTTAATAAGGACATATTAGTATTAAAATACATATTTAATAAAAAAACAAAAAAAAATGTATTTTTTCTAAAAAGAAAATATTAGGTGTTTTTTGCATGAAAGAGTTGTACGGTACAATTTTTTAAATATTAATTTGAGACAACCTATCAGAATCTTCCAATTTTAATAAAATATTTTTAATTAAAAAATTAATTTTTACGTAGGTGGCTAAAAATTGTAATTGTTAAAGTGTTGTTAGTGTGTACGCTTCTCATGAACCAAAACCAAAATACCGTAGGTTAGAATCCCTAATACATTTTGCCTTTTGGTTTTTTAAGTTTCTTAACCACTAAACCAACCCAAAATAGTCACCATATTTTAAAATATCATTCCAATTAAATAATATGAATATTGAATCATTATATTTTATTTATTTATTAGGCATCTTATAGAATGAACATTTTTTTTCGTAATTTAATATATCAAGTATATTTAATTTGAATGCTTCAAATTATGTTTCAATTAAATCAATTTCTTAGTTTTTTTGTATCTAAGGTTGATCGAGTCGCATATGATCATCTTGTTGAAATATTAAAATCTTGTCGTATAACAGTTTTACTACGAAGGATTATATATTTCGGGGCACTACAAAAATATCAATTATGTCAACGCCATTTTCCCCAACGCCCTAATTACTATAATGCTCCAGACCTAGCATTCATACCAATATCTTGAATTTGGATTCTGTCTTTCTGAGCTCCGACATTTCTTTGTAATTTTACCATATTATTTACTTTTCTTGAATCGCCTCTAAAAATGAATATTGTCTTTATGTATTAAACACGGGTCCTTTTAGCATGTTTATCCTCACTCACATGTTTTGTAGAAAAATCCTAAAAGATCACTCAACTTCGGATTTCTCCAAGTCAAACATGTTTAACCGTAGAGTTTTTACGTTTTATCGACCGAAAAGAAAGTTGTATGTTATTGATATAAAATATAAATAGTACATGTCATCTCCTCTCAAATAATGTAGTACAGTTCATTCATGTTATCGACCAACCGAAAAGAAAGGTTCTTAAAGATGGTCTTTAGTGCCCAAGATATTGTATATTCTTATCATTATCGTCAATCGATTCTATACCGAGACTCATCACATGTAAATTTAGGTAGTTTGTGTAATAACTTTTTTTTTTATACAACAGTGTTAAGGAATAGGAGATTCAAACTTATAATTTCATGATTACTAGATAGTAAAAGATATGGGTAGAGCCATGTTTTTGTTGGTCGTGTGGGGCCGAGAGATTGGGATTGCCACCCAATAAATACCCACACCTTTTAACATATCAACTATAAGCAATTAATGGTTCCCAATTCTCTAAGTCTGGTTTTCAGACGATTGTTGTGTGAAAGCAGCTCCCAAAAACCTGGATGAAATCGACACGACATTTCTCTATAAATTGATAGTGATGTTGTCTCAACTTCTTCCCCAACAAACAAACAAACCATAAACCCTCCATGGCTCTAATCCCATTTTTCTCCATGGCTCTGCTTTTCTCTGCAATTCCTGCCTCCATGTCACTTCCCTTTGTTGTACTCCATGGTAAATCTCTAATATACCCCTTTCTTCTTCTTCTTCTTCTTTGGGTTCATTGTGCTCATCATCAATCTTATCCATGGCAGGCATAGGAGATCAGTGCTCAAATCAAGGGGTTAAAAACTTCACCCAATCATTGACTAACTATTCTGGACTTCAAGGATATTGCATGTATATATTTACATACAACTCAACTAAACTTAATTCTTTTTCATTGTTATTAAATGAAGAATAATGATTTCAATTGCTAATTCTTCCAGTGAAGTTGGGAATGGAGTGTGGGATTCTTGGTTTATTCCCCTTGAGAAACAGGTAACACCTTATTCCAAACTCATTTTTATTTTCATCTGTTCATATTTAATCAATCTAAAATGAGTCCTTAGTTTAGAGTTAGTTTTTTCCAAACCATGTATAATAGTAGTTTTCAATGAAAAAAAAAGACTTTATGAATGGAAAGTTAATAGAGACTTTCTTTTTTTGGAAAAGTTCACAGAGACTAATTTAAAGATTTATGAAAAATGTACATTAAATTAGAATACTTGAAAGCAAAAGAAAACTAACTGAAGTTTTCTGATGATTTCAGGCTGGAATTGTTTGTGAGAAGGTACAAAATTCCTCATGGCTCTGCTTTATTCACCCAATATCTTCAAGTATCTTGCTGTTTTGACATGTAAGCTATGAAAAATACAGGTGAAGAAAATGGAGGAGTTGAAAAAAGGTTACAATTTAGTTGGTCTCTCCCAGGTTAGCATCACATTTCATTGAGCAAACCCTATGAAATTATTGGCTACAAACAACTAGACATAAATTTATAATTCTGCAAAATATTGTTAATAAACTTGTTGTGATGACAAAACAGGGTAACATGGTAGGCAGAGGAGTTATTGAGTTTTGTGATGGAGGACCACCAGTGAGAACATCTTTTTCTGGTCTTTTGATTTTGTTTCACAACACTTTGGGTTATATCTGTTCATGTTCCTGTCTTGTTCTTTGTGTTTGAAGGTTAAGAACTTCATATCTTTAGCCGGCCCTCATGCTGGCATTGCTTCGGTTCCTCTTTGTGGTGTAAGTTGTTGATCTTCACTTTCTCAAATTCAGATACAAACATATCTAAGTTACGTTTTTTTGGATTCTGCAGTCCGCCGTTTTCTGTCGCCTTGCGGACGAACTCATCAAGTCGGAGATCTACAGCGATTACGTTCAAGTACAACTTCCCCATTGCCAGCTTTACTCTGTTTTTAATATCAATTCCTCAGCTCTAAACATGCTTTTCCCTCTCTGTTCACTCACTCACAGGATCATCTAGCCCCCAGTGGTTTTCTCAAATTACCAAATGTGAGCACTACTTTCTAAACCTAGTTTCTTTTTCCTCGATCGATCCGACTACATGGGTCATTGATTCTCATCACAAAGATGACATGAAGCTTAGATTGACTCGTTTATCTTTTACTTCCAGGCTATCCCTAAATATTTGGAGAAATGCAAGTTACTTCCTAAGCTGAACAACGAACTCCCACAAGCGAGAAATTCGACATACAAGGAACGATTCAGTAGCCTACAAAACTTGGTGCTAATTATGGTAGGTTAGGAAGGCTTGTACTTATGTAAATGACATCTTGAAGCCCTGTTTCTCACAGCTATAAGAAAAATCAGCTAATGATTTGCTCATTTTTGTTTGTCCAGTTTGAGCATGACACTGTTTTGGTCCCTAAGGAAACCTCCTGGTTTGGCTACTACTCAGATGGGGCTTTTAATTCAACTTTACCTCCACAACAGGTATTGCTCCACTAAAAAACTTATGGTCATTTCTTTAACAGGTCCAAAGACTTCACCAAGCTAACCCACATACCAACTGTTTGACCTTATAATATCTAATTTAAGTTCAAAGCTACCATAAATTGAACTAAAGAAGACTTCAAAAACATTTAACATCTACAGTACTTAAACAGATCTATATATATACTTGCAATATGATCCCTTCTGCTGATTTCTGCAGACAAAACTCTACATTGAAGACTGGATAGGTTTGAAAACCTTGGATAAAGCTGGGAGAGTGAAATACATAAGTGTTCCTGGAGATCATATTAAAATATCCAACAGTGACATGAGAAAGCATGTGGTACCATACTTGCAAGGATAAAAAATCGGTCGGACCACCAATAGTATTAAATAAACAAGAGCAAAGCACAAGTACGAAAAAGAGCAAGAATTCCTATGAATCCTAGTAAAGCAAGCCTATTTTTAAGAAGATAGATGAAAAAAAGTAAAAGTATGTATCCTATGTATTCTAAGAGATGAGTCAGAATTCAATGAAAAGTGTCAATTTTATGAACATGAGAATTTCATTAACACATTCAGTATTTCAGAATGAAAACATATTGGATAGTATAATCTCATATATAGGTATATATATATTAACAATTTGTACATATTTCGCTATATTTTATCATATATATGAGATAAGTACAGAAAACTTGTGACCTTTGAGTTGGTTTAATAGACATGAATGTCTACACTGAACCCCTCCAAATGAGTAGCACTAGCACCGAGTGAACAGCTCTTCCCAACGCCTATATCATCTCCTGAAATCTTCTGGCTATGGTGTTTTGGTCGATAGCTCAACCAAAAACAGGAGATTCTTGTGAGGGCTGCCTGACCAGCAACACGAACCCTGCAGACTACACTTAAATCCGCCCAGATATCACCCATTTCACTTTGGATGATACTTTGGTCATATCCTTCAAGGTCGGATTCTTTTACAACAACAGCAGAACTATCATCAAATGTGATAAGATTGCGTGATGATCGTGACACTTTCTTTTCTAGATCACCAAGGTGGCAGAAGGAAACATCCTTCAACACAATCAGGTGGTAGAATTCCATGACAGCCTGCAATTATAAACTGTCAGTTGAAATGCATGCATTAAGATTTTCATCCAAGTCCAAACTGGGATGACCATCAAGGTGGGTGAGAAATATGACAGATGGGACCAAGCAACAAGTTTGGCCAGTATTGCCTATTTCTTCGTTTTTTTTTTTTATTTCAACTCGCTCCCCTATAACCAAGTTATAGACTGGCATATAAATTGTTCATCATAATGAAAAGTTTACTGACTAACGCGCAGAATTCATCATAATGAAAAGTGAAAAGCCTGAAAAATATAGCAAGTCACAAGGAAGAAAGGGGAAACAAATGAACAACATATAACATCAATACATTGTAAATCAAACCTCAGAAACAATGAAATGAGCTCAAAACGTGGAAGGTAATTCTTTCATATAAACACTGCATTATTTAGAATTAAAAATCAGGAAGAGAAAAGAAGAGGGCAGACAGGGGGCAGTAGTACCTGCCACTGTGATGATGCTAAAAGCACCCTTGGCCTAATTGCCTTCACATGTTGATAAGCTTCATCTGGCGTCATTTGCTTGTATTGCACCTGTACACCACAAAGCCTCAGAAAACCAAAGGCTATGATTTTGAAATTTAAGAATTAAGGCCATTTTATTTGCGTTCAAAGACTTACCAAATAGCAAATGACAATGGTTGTACTACGCCCTCGTCCAGCTTTACAATGAACATATGTAGTCTGTCCACATGATGCATTTTCTTTGATGGCAGAAAAAGATCAAAAAAACAAAATTATTCATCAATGAAAAGTTTGTCAGACACCATAAACTTGAAAGTTGCACATTCTCATCTTAAAAAACACTACCTACCTTTTCCTAAACCATAAAATAAAAATGAGCCTCCCGAGGATTGAAGCAGAATGAATTTAGTAGAAGATACATACCGTGGATGAAATTTACAGCAATGCTAATGTCACTCAATAAAGGTGCAAAGCAATAGTCTCTAGTCGGAATGGTCAAATGATCAATGTCATGATCCTGCAATAGTAAAAGGGAAAAATAATTCTCAAATCAATTACAGCATAAGTAGGATAAAGGAAAAAACTTGGAATAATCAAGTTAAGAAATAACAATAGGTCGTTAAACGTCAGCTGAAATAACTTCATATCAGGTAAAGTTTACTCTTCAATTTTCCATTTCAGACAAAATTCAAACATGGAAAGCAGTGTACAGAATAGCTCACTAGTTACTAGAGTCACTACGAAGAGCACAAATCAAAATGGTAATGGCAATCCTTTAGGTAGTGTGAAAATGGCATTGGAAGTCTCTCAAACACGTTATACATCCTTCAGGTTGGTCTGGCAATGTGGAAGAAAGGTGGGAGATTTCAGATTGGTGTAGCAAAGGTGGTTTAGAATAGAGATGATGAGAAAAATTAGTTGCTTAATGAGCTTAACGGATGCTTAAAGTTTGGTTGAAAAATTTGAAATAGGAGAGTATTTGGAGATTAAGTTATGCAATTAAAAGGGATATTATAATCAAAGTGAGGTTTTTAAATAATTTGGATGAAAACAAGACTAAAGTGAGTATGAATATTTTTTATATGTATATGTAGTGCCTGGGCCAACTTAAGTACACCTCAACTAAACTCCGCCTGACCCTACTATATTTGGTGGTCAAAGAAACTCATAGAAATTAATGGGCTAGTTTATGCATATCCTAACAGGACAATTGTCTGAACCTACTATATTTTGTGTCAAGGAAACAAGTATAAAATTAATTTTTAGGTAGGTGGCTACTATGGATTGAACTCATTCGGTAAGACAACAATAATCTTAACACACACAAGAGGACATTAAAGTCACAAGAGAACTATATTGATAAGAGATAAAGATTACAATACCATACCATAGCCATTCAAGAGGGTACAACTCTTCCAAAGTCTTACCAAGACAACCAATATCAATACATATCCTTCTAAGAACTCAACTCCCCTATTTAAGCTAAACACCAATAGCTAATTACTACTATACCCTTACTAATATAATATTTAATATCCCAAACCCTTAGGGGCCTAACACATTCCCTTTATAATTTCAAGACCCTTATTTGACCACTAAGAAAAGATTATTGATATCTAAAGTACAAAATTTAAAGACCTTTGATCCATTAGTTTGGTTACGAGTGTCAACAAAATTTTTTTTTAAAGAATTGCATAGAAATTGGAAAATTTGTTATTCGGCACAATATTAAACCTTTCAAGGAGCTTTTGTTGTCCACAGACAAATTTGAATGAAGTGTACAACCACATGTATTTAAATTTCTTGAACAAATTTTTATGGAGGAAAGGTTTTTGTGTTCAAACCTCTGTCCAATCCTTTCATTCTAAATTAATATTGATTTCCACTTATTGTGCATTTTCAAAATTCCAAACCCAAAAGTGGGAGGAGTGTTGGTTGATATTAATAAATTTATCCTAACATATCAGCTTAAGCTTTTCCACTTACTGGGCATTTACAAACTTATTCTAACCTATCAACTTAAGCATTTTGGTTGATTGATAACTTAACATGATTCAATAGTTTCCATTATAAGTGAACAACCTAGATTGAAGACTCTTGAGTTCACTAACTGTCCAAATTTAATTAATTGTAGTCAAGAGGATAAAAAGAATCGGCATATGGTTGTAGTAAACATAGGGGATACTTTATCTCCCCTTCTTTTTCATTCTTATTGTTGATATTCTTAGTAGTTTAACTTCAAGGTGCGTGAAGATAGGTCGAACTGAGGGTTTCAAGATTAGTAAGGATAATGTTCATCTCTCTCATTAACCCAACATTTTCCTTAATGTCTATTTTGGAAGTGAATAGAGACAAGTGTTAAATGGTGGGTGAAATTGCAACGTCTAACTAAGATGGGTTTGTTGATGCCTACTTACTTTTTTGTATCTCGATGTGCCCTCAGGAGTTAGCTTAGGACACAAACTATACCATTCCTCCCGTTCAAGAACCAGTGGTTGAAAGAGAACAAAGAAACTCTCATGTGAGAGGAAAACTTCTTTTAAGGGGAAGAACACTTAAAGTAATTTGTTTCATATGGCTCATTTAAATCACTGGTAACAAGATGCATTTAGCACAAGACAAGCAACTTCAAAAGACACTTACATGATATAGAGTTGAAGGAACCAAAGTCTCATATGGCTCATTTAATGTTATCACTCCGCGAACCCCAGCCTCCTTTAAACGGGGAACATCAGCAGGGAATGGAACAGCACCTAACAATATAAACTGGAAATAAAAAAATGGCGTTACGACTTACGAGTTGATTACTTACTCTGATAATAATGCAATCGTCATCTCATCATCAGGTTAGGGAAGAAATTGACAGGATTAAAAATATATACCTCGTCGACCCTGTCCCACCAACGGAACTCGGTCTGAACCTTATTTCTGAAAACATTGTAAGCCAAAGTCGGGTAGAAAAGAACACGAGCCCCAACTCCAACAACAATCCTTTTGACATTAGAGTCAGACCTAACAATGCTCCGGCTCTCCAAATTACCAACAATGGCACCTGAATTAACCTCTTCCCCACTCTGCAACTCACCTTCCTTCAATTCCTCAATATACATATCCTCAAATAAAAAACCCTAAAAATCAACTACGATAAACCGAGTTTCCAAACAACGCCAAATTATCCAGAACAAATAAACAAAAACCAACAACCACACCCGATTCCCTAATTGGAGAAATTCTCAACCAACACGCATGATTATACACAAACAATTAACATCCCCCATCGCGAAAACCTAACATTGATCCCCAAACCAAACCACATAAAATAAAATAAAATAACCGGAGAATACAGAAAATCAAACTCTCACAGAAGTTGCTTTGCCGGAGAAGAAGAAGAACTCGATCGGCTGAGATGGAAGCTACGATCGATGAACACGATTTGGGGGGAGAACGAAATTGGGGAAAATCGAGGGAATAATTCGACAATCGAAACCCTAGATTACGTTCAGGGATTGAAAAACTAGCATGGAATGGATTCTACTCCAACCATTTCTTTGATGTGAAATCGATTGATGAGAGAATGAAAAAGTTTGAGAGCGAAGATTGCCGGCAAATGCTCTTGGAAGAAGAAGAATCGATGAATTGCTTCAGAATGTTAAAATTACCTCACGGTCTCAAATATTGTGTGCCTATGCCCACGTGTATGCTCCTCGTTTTGCGTTCATGGAACTATAGCTCACAGACCGTCATTTTTTTATTTTTTTTGAAACAATTTAATGGCAATATTAATAATTAATACTCTACGATAGATACAATAGAAGGAAGGCATATGAATTTCTTCGATAATTGAATGGTCAGTAGAATAGTAATTTCATTATTTAGTTTGTAATCCAGTTCAACACTTATATATATATATATACTTTATTAATTAAGTTACACATAAATATTTTAATTGAAGGGGTGTTTGTAGAGGTTTGCAAAAAAAAAAAAGTCAACACTAACTCAAAACACCCAACTCAAAGAGTTGGATTAGATTAGAATTTTATATTTTTCATTGAGTTGAATCGATTTTTGAATTAACTCATTTTTTACTCTTTCAACTCAATCTATTTAATTCGAATCAAAAATAAAATTGTTTATATATACACTTGTGTAGTGTGCATTATTGAAAATACTAAATGAAGTCTATTAAGAATATTGTTAAATGTATTCGTTTGTCAAGTAGATAATAAACTTCAACCAATATCAGTGTTTGACTTGAATGAGTATCGATGATTAACTACAATTAGGTCTTATTTGATTTTCCATTTGAAATTCGGAAGTTTGGAATCAGTTGTTTAGTAAATGTAAAGATTCTAAAAAATTTAATTGTGAGGGTTTAAAATCCAGAAATTCGAAACAACATTCTTTTTATTTTAAGGTATCATTACAATAAATCAAATATCGTAATTAAGATTTCAAAAAATTTGATTACCGTGCTAAATTTTAGAGAATCTGGATTCCAACCCATAAATCAAACAAGGTCTTAGAGATCTTGGTTGACATGTCAATAACTGAACTTCAATGAGTGACTTTAAGGAGGTGTTTGGTATAAGTATTAAGTTAATCCATATTAACTTAATCTCTCTAAATCGTGTTTGGTGGACGGATTATTCACGAAATCCAACAATAATCCCCATATATTCTCTCTCTGCCCCGTTTTTCGAAATTATCTCTAATTAAATTTTTAAACAATCTATTCAACTTTAAAAATTAGATTTAAAAGTTTATTCA
>JBBMEF010000022.1:14242026-14252864 GCA_037832685.1 Sicyos baderoa
ATTGTTAGCGAAGAAAGTTTTAAAAATTTGAAGAAAAAAAAAAAAAAAAAAAAAAAAAAAAAAAAAAAATTTATCAACTTTACGAAAATGAGATTGTAAGTTTGCAAGTCGATATTGATCGTACAAATAAATATCTTGAATCTTGATATAACGTGAACAACTTAAAATATTTTGAAGATCACAGTTTAAAATTTGGAACACAAAAGGTGTGAAAAATGAATAAACAAATGTTGGGATAACTGCCAAGAAAATCAGTTTAATAAAATAAGTCTTTAAAGTAAAAAAAAAAAAAAAAAATATACAATCTCATCTATTATAAATGATAATTATTAATTAATTAATTAAATATATATATATATATATATATATATAAATAAGTGTAGAAAACATTTTACATTCCAATTTTTAATATTTTGAAAAGACTGTGTTGAAAATTTGGTAATAATAATAATATAATATTTAAGTGGCAAGTCTTTATTCAAACACTATACACTTTCCCTAGATTCTATTGATGAATTATTGGAGACGTGACCACAAAAGGCCTTATTAGATTAATTTGCATAATGAATTCCTAGATGATAATTATAATTATAAGAAAAATAAAATAATAAATATAATGTGAGTAAAAAATAGTGATATGATATACGAAAAGTTGTTGAAGAGAGAATAAAAAGTAGATAGAAGGAAAATGAAAAAAAAAAAAAAAAATTTAAAAAACGTCATTATGTGGTAATGATTCTCGATGCCCAAACATGGAGAATCATTCTCATTCTCATTCTCGCCCTTACTCTTGATGGTCCAAATATCTTCTTATGGGTTGGGACAAAAAAGGAGAGAAGGTATCTCAATCTTTTTTTTATTTTTTTTATACTTCACGGTTTTTCTCAACTCCTCTTCTCATCCCTTAAATTAATACAATGTAATCAAACTTAATTATAATAAAAATATTAATGTAAAATAAAACTCTTATCTCTTTAGCATCAATCTCCATTATTTTTTCTTTTATCAACATTTCATTTTCAAAATACAAATCCTCAACAAGATTTTTAACATCTATATTTAAGAACATCAATTTCATTTTTTTAAATCACTCTAATTCTTCATCACTTTTTCTTCCTCTCTCGAACACCAAAATCCAATCACCGGTAAAGTTTATATGGTTTTTCTCAACTTTTTCCTTTCAAGTGTAGCGGCGCGTGCAGAAAACACTCCAAAGCAGCGAGTGTGGGAAGGGAGGGGCAAATATCTTCTCGGGGTGCAATGATAGAAGCAATTCAAAGTATTCAATAACAATCACAATTAATCAATCACAATTATTAAGCGAATTTAATTGGACATAATAAACTTATTCAATTTTTAAAGATCAATAATGATTGATCAAAAAACATTAAAATATAAAGATGAAAAAAAAGCCATGGTATTATTTTGGTCCATACCATTTAGAATTTATTCTATAATAAATATCTTTAATAATAATCGAATGGACTAATAGCGCCATTGATTGTCTTGTTTGATATTAATTAATTTATATTTTACAGTTATGTGTTAGATTCTTAGAACAGTATTTGTAATTCTCTTCTTCTAATTTGTATTAATTTTTTTTTTTAATAACCAAATCAAAACTATATTTCAATTTTCTTTAAAAAGAAAAAAGAAAAAAAAAATTATTTTTCGATAAACTTAAAATTATTTTATATAATGAAAGGTTGAAGATGATTTAAATTTATAGAAAAGCAGTAATGACAAATTGTGAAGATAAATGAATTAAATAATTAATTAATTTTATTATATATAAATAAAAAAGTTACCAAATGGATTAGTGACATAATGATATCATTGTTTGGTTTTAAACTAGTTCAACTCTAATGTTACACTTTCGAACCCCGAAAAATCGGTATTTATAATCTCTTCCCAAATTTGTCCTTAAAAAAAAAATATGATAACTAAAACGGACGAAATTGTATTAGTTTAATCCAAAAAACCAGGTTTAAAAAACACAATTAATTTAACCAAAAAAAACAGACAAGATTTTGGATTATGATTAAGGTGTCCCCACTAGTGCGTGTTAGCTGTCCCACGTGTTCCCTCCCTCTCCTTATTTACTTTCTCTCTCCTCATTTATTTATTAATTTTAATTTTCCCCACTAGCCGACAAATTACCCCACACGTGGGACCCACTCCCCCCTTGCTTCCCCACGCTTCTTCGCAGCCCGTACGAGGCTCACCTCCCATGTGATTTGCACGTGAACTCGTCCCCACTTTTGCTCCTTGTTCCATCCCCTCCTTTTCAAATCCCCATTTTGCCCCTACAACATTTTCCCCCATTTTTTGGTCCTATATATATTTTTACTTATTAATTATTTTTGTATCTCTCTCCCATATATAAAATGATTACTGTGTTGTTCTTTTAGATCACACAATTTAAGATGGGACAAATTATGAGCTATATTTAGGTCTGGTTTGGTTTGCTAGTTGGGATCTAGATTCTGGATTATCCAGAATTTAGTAATGTAAGGGTGTTTGGTTTGTATTTATCAAACAAGGCCTCTTTATTCCAATTTTAAATTTTCGAAATTAAATTCCCATAATCGTTATATTTACCAAACAATGCCTCCGTATTTCAAATCTAAACCCCCAGATTCCAAACGGCAAATCAAACAATGCCTTAATGTCCGCCTATATACGCTTAATATGAGACACATTCTATTTTTCTTTATTATCTTTTATGTTTGAATTTAAATAGATTGTGACCTATATTTGAACCACGTAAGCGAATATTGTTTTATAAGTTATGTTCGAGCATGACCTAAATATTTCTCATTTGGGAATGGTTTGTAATTGTGATTTCTCATCTTATTATATTGATTGTTAATATTATTAAATAAATATAGTTTATTATTTAATCAATTATTCAATAATGAATAGCTCAAATAAACGAATTTCTGATTTAATTAATTAAGTAATTACATTATATAGAATGTGAAAACTATGATAGTTTGCATTGATCTAGTATTTAAAGTGTCCAAACATGCAAGATTCAAGTACAAATGTGTCATCAAAAGTAGTATAGTTCTATTGCCATTTTGTACGATTTAGTATTCATGAGATTATAGGTTCGAATCCCTCCTTCCTCAATATTGTTGTATAAAAAAAAAATACAAATGTGTCTTTCTTATTCTTGAGTTAAAAGCACAATTTTAGTATTTTAGTGAATTGAGGCTCTAGATATTTTTATTATGATTGGTTGATTTTAAAGAAAGTAGCCATAAATGTATACCAAGATTTTTAGTGATGGTGATGAAGACAAAGTAGGAATTGAAATTAAATTCTGGTCCCTTGTCATAAAAATGAAATCAAATAACAAATTTTCTTGTCTCCAACTAAATTAGAGAAGTTCTTAATTTCAATGAGGTCTAATCAACTTTTACATGAAAAGCTATCATACCAAACATCTCATTATCTATATAAATTTGTCTAGCTTTTATTTCAAAACCATTTAGAATCTTGGTAGATCTATCTTATTAATATCAATATTCTTTCAAACCACCAACTTCTATTTGTATTTTTCTTACTTGTAGTTGTTGACATTAGAATATTTCTTTAATCAAACATCATCAAACTTCCCTTTATCAATAATTTTTAACTCTTCAATTGCTCTACTTTTATTATTCATCTAGAACTCTGTCTAATCATACTAAGAATATCTTACATCTTTTGCCCTTGTCATCAATAATATGACAATAATTTACTTAAACTTAATTTATTCATTTAAAACAATATTATTGGAAAGGACAAAGGATGAAATCCATCAAATCTTTTTCTTCTGAGTGAAAAATCATGTAAGGAACATTTTTTTCTTCCTAATTTTAGGCATTTAAGTTTTTTAAGTATTTAATATGATGGAATAAAACGTCATAAATTCATTTTTCTTCCTAATCTAGTAGGCACTTAAGCTTTTTAAGTATTTAATATGATGGAATATTTCAATAACACGTCATGAATTCAAATCACTAATCCATACAACATATGAAATTCCTTTTATTTAATGAAGTATTTTTTCGACAATATTTAGAGTTTGAGAATCGAACCTGAACATACCGAGACATACAAAATATTAATGAAAATAAGCTTCTTTTTTGCATTTAATGAAGTAGTTTTCATATTAGACCTGAGGTAAAGTGTTAACTTACCTATTGAATAGAGAGCCACAAAATCAAATAGGGAAAAAATAGTTCTCTCTCTATGTATAAATTAAGGATATATAAAAGAGAATTTGTAGTGTATAGCAACTTTAGGACTCTCTATTAAAATTATAGCACATTTTTATCAAAAATTGGTTTATAGAAAAATTCTAAGTGATAGAACTCAATCAACAATATTTGATTATATTCAATTAGTTTGTTAAGTGATTGAGCTCATCAATCAATTACTAGTGATTGAACTCAATCACTAGATTACTTTCAGTTTTGTACTTGTTGATGCCGAAATTTGGTATTCGAGATCAACGGTGAATTTGTATTTCGTTGGGACGAATATATGCAAAACAAACAATAATTAACTAACACCGGCGCGGCGTGAGCCATGCCGCCCTCCGATGCCAAAGTCAGTCTAGGTCAAAAAGTGTAGAGGAGTTGTCTAGGGTTTAGAATCGCTTCCTTGGAGAGTGAGTGGCTGACATATCTATAGGAGACTCAGATGACTATATTTAGTAGAATAATCTATTATTAAAGGAAATATCTTACTTCTTAGATGAATATTCTCAATTTAGGTAAATATTTCTAGGAAATATATTCATTTTTAGATAAATATTTCCAATTTAGGTAAATATTTATATCTAAGGAAATATCTTCCTCTTTAGGTAATATCTTCACTTTTGGGTGAATATTTTCAATTTGAACTTGTGATTTTCATTAGATCTTGACCACAAATTTCATCCATAACAGTACTATAGCTGCAATTATTTTTCTTTTTATGCTATAGATGCAAATTTTTAACTCATTTTTGCTATACATGAAAAATCCATATATAAAATAACTTGCCTATTGGTGAAGTGTTAGCTTTTTTATTTTTGTTTAAATTTTATTTTTTAATGAAAATTTAGATAGCATAAATTAAGGATAAAATTGTAGAATATCTACTTAAGCTAGAAGATAATATTTATGCAATACCATAGTAATAAACTTGAAGATAATATTAATTAGATCACACAAGATTCCATTTTAAAATGAATGCGTACTAAGATGAATAACACACACCTACCTTATAATAACGATGTGATATAATTATTATAAATTATTATAGTAGACTATATAGTAATTAATGATGTGAAGAAGAGTAAAACTTATTGACGTATTATTATTATATAAGTTAATGAGTATAAAGTTAGAAAATGAAAAAGGGTGGTAATAAGAAAAAATCCAAAAAATTCACGTGAAGGGGAAGAAAAGCAATAATTGGAATTGGAAAGGAAAGCAAAATAAGCATATCCGACAAGTGAATATTTGGAAGGGAAAGGGCGAGAGAAGGAAAGAAAACACAAACACATTGGCGCCACGTGAACCGCACGTGAACCCTGGGACCACAAAAACGAACCAAACCAAACCTCTCTCTCTATCCATCGTAGGAGTGGTTGGTCGGTCACCCAATTTTATCTCCAAATTCCCCAAACTGCCCTTTCTCTCTATTATTATTATTATTATTATTTATTATTCATTTTTTAGTTTGTCCAATCATTGATGGATGAGGACTATGGGCCCCACCGACAACATACATGTTCCATACCACTTCTCCCATTTGGGCTTAGTCTTGTCATGGTCGCCCCATTGTCTCTAACAACCTCATCTCAACTTACAATTATTTCTTCTAATTATTTGAGAAAATTTTATGTATTTTTTGGTGGTTTAATTGAAGAGAATTTATCGAGTTTATTCTATTTCTCGTATTATATTTATGACATAATTTATAAAATAATTCATTTATAATATATTATTTTCTAGAAATTTGATTTGAAATTCTATCACTCATAGAAAAATTCAAGTAGTGATAGAATGAGTCTATTATTTATTGAATTCTATCACTAATACAACTCAATTAGAGTGATAAAACTCAATTTAAATTTTCTGCTATATATGAAATATTTTTTTTAAATGTTATTTTATTTTTATTTTTTTTGATATTCATGTAAAATTCCCTTAATTGAATTACATTTTATTATATTAAAATTTACCTTGGAAGAACAAAAAAAAACTTGAATCTGTTTGGATTGGCCAAAATGAAAAAAAAAAAAAAAAAACAAATAAAAACGGCTGTGAATAATTCTATGAAATGTCGGCAGAAGTTAGTTAAAATCGAACATATAAGTTGATTGGGCAGGTGACAACGTTTTTACTACATATTTTAATATATATAAGATATTTTTTTTTTTTTTTTTGCATGTTTCGATTATATTATTCACTCATGGAAGATTATTTGCTTCTCGATTATAAGTTATACAAATTAAAAATTACATTGATTAAGAACACAATATTATAAGTAATATTGATTGAAAATTATATAGGCTTAAATACTATCGATTGTACTTATTGAAACATCAAATACATGTACTTTTTTGTCCTAGATTGTTATTTATAGATAAATAAAAAAATTGTTTTTGAAAATTTTTATATGAAAAATCTCCTATAAGTTATATGAAACTTGCAAATTAAAAGTAACATAATAAAAAGTTCCTCTCTCATTTCAAGCAGCCACGTGGGTCCCACGTGGGATCAAACGGACAGCACATCACACGTGTATGTGTCTAACCCGCACGTTCACCTACAGTCAAAGTAACTCTGTCATCCTCCAGATCGGGTCAACGGTCAAACTCCCCAAAACAAAATTAAAATAATAAAAAAAAATAATTTCCTCCATAATAATTTTGTACCGTTTTCCCAATCAATCCCTCCCGCCCTTCTACCTGAATAGCCAGTTATGTTTACGTACGGTTCCATTCTCAGCCGTCCGATCCAACTTCCCTCCGCCGTCCATCTCTCCCACCGCACGTGCATCCGCGGTCCCCACGTATCAGAAACCCCATGTGACCGGCTGAGCTGGTCACCATGTGGTTCTGAGATTCACCCCGTCAAAAACGAATCGTTTCGTTAATCGAAAAAAACATTATATAATAATTAAACACAAAATTATAACTAAATAATTTTGTTTAAAAAGCTGTCGTTGTTGAGTTGGACTACACGTGCGTCGTACCAAATGATTTTTCTTTTTAACCCAAAAAAGCGAAGTGACGTAAAAGCCCATCCCAGCTTAATAAAATAATCATTTATATTATAGTTATGCAAGGGTACTTTCGGAAAGTCGTTATAAAAAGTATGATTTTCGAGGATTTTGTCTGTGGGCATGTTTGGTTGGTGGACTTTTTTTTCATAAGAAAATTAATTTAAAAATGGAAATCGAGAATATAATACCATGCTTCCAACTTTTGATAAATAATCAAATATTATACAAGGAACAATTAGGCGAAATACAAGCCAAAATTTATGATTATAAGCCGAATATTTATAATCATATCATTGCTTCAAATGATTTCAATTTTTTTAAAAGCAATCATACTCTATCATAGGATATTCATTTTTTTTTTCTTTTTTTTAAGTTAATAGAAAGATTATTTAATTTTCCGTTGTTTTTAATTATGATGATGGCTTTTGGCTTAACTGTCCTTTTTTTCACTCGCCAAATTCTAAAATAGTTTTTTTTTTTATAAATAAAATAAAATAAAATGCACCTTTAACCTTTTTATGTTTTTAATTATTGTTATATTTATTAATTTAATTTAACTACTTTGCAAATATATTTCTCTAACACCAAACAATGCTCTATGACATAGTTGATTATCTTATTTGGTATTAAACCATTTCAAGTCTACTATGCGTTCAAATCCAAAAATCAATATTTGATTTTCATACTATTTGAGAATCGTTGTACTCTCTAGATAAATGTATTGGTCACCTTTCCCCATTTTGCATTAAGAGAAAAAACATGAAGTCATGCTTTTGTTAAATATATATTGGAGTATACTGATAATTATTATAAATATTTGTAAAGGATTAAAACTATTTATTTTTTCAATGAATATTTTGTACGCATTTTAAAGGGTTGACTAAATTAAAAATATGCATGCAACTTGCGAACTACATTGATTACATCGAAAGATAAAAGATAAAAAAACTTGTAAACTAAATCGGATCACTAAACCAGCTATGTGTTTGATGCAAATTTTGTAGGAGACCAAGTAAAGTTAAAGATTACAAAAGAGTTTTGAATATTAAATTTATAATTACGAGATAAGCTAATTAAAAAACATAAGATACGGTAGATTAATACCTAAAATGTAAAGATGAATGGAAGCAAAATAAGGAAAGAAAAGTTAGAATATTTAATTAGTAATTGAAACATAAACGTGGTCTACTTGCAATATTATATTAAGATTCTATTGTAAATTGACTCCTCGTGCGTTCCTCTCTCTCTTTGACTGTACGTGTTAATGCGTGCCAATTTGGGCCTCTTTGACCAGCCCACTTTGTTTCCCAGGCCCAATAACCGAGTGCTCAAAAAGTTTTTTTTATTTTTTTTTTCTTTTGGATATCTTGGATGTCTGTTATCAGAATAATAATCACACAAATTATCTAATGAATTTATTTTAAAGGGTGGTTGGATTATGTAGCAAGTCTCAACTTCGTCTACGACGAAAGAAACGAAACTAACTTCGTGTGAAACTATTCTCTAAACGTGCAAGTATACACGTTCGCGTAGCAAGTTAAATTCTAGTAAGTCCAAGTCGAATCCATAGGGAACTTTGTTAAACATTTTGCAATTGTGTTTGTGCTAGAGTCAAAGAAACTATTTGTTTTAAATGGGTGTTGTGAGATTAAACAGTAAACTATAAATGTATAACAACTGATAAAAGATGTTAGAGGAATTAAGGGTTTAGGAGGTTCACGTTGAGCGAACCGTAACGAACCACACACCAGATCCTTGAACTCTCTCGAGTTCTCGACGATACTCTCTCGAGTAATTAGCTGGTTCTCTCGAACTCAACTTTATCTTTGCAAAGTGTGCTCGTAGGCGAACTTATCTCTAAGGTTTCGTTAAAACCTACGATCAAAATAGCGCTAACAAGGGTTCGCTCGCTTGCTCCTCTCGAATTCAAGTAAGAATAATCACTGGTTTCTCAACCAAGTGATCGAAATACATAGAACCTGTACGAAGCTTCTATTTTGTTACCAGTTTGTTCTTACGAACTCTCCTAAACTTCCCTCATATCCTCTAACTTAAAGCTTAGCTACTCATAACGTGCTGAACAAAAACAAAGATAAAATAAAAGACGGGAAACATAATGAACGCACACTTCGTTAATAACGTAGAAATCGCAGGAAAGTAAAATACTAAAGGTAAAAGAGCAAAAATTAGAAAAATCCTGAAAATCCTTCTGATAAATTGCCGGGTGAAGTTCCGGTCACAAACAACGAACTATGATGTAGAATGCGTAAACAACGAACGAGAAATTTTACTCCTAAGCCCGGTTAAACAGCTCCGGCGGCCAAATTACACTAGAAAACTCGTAAGAAAGCAATAAATGGTGGTCGGACTTTAAGAGTTTCGACGATTCTCTTTTCTCTCCCAAAAACTCTACGCTTGAAGAATAAGAAGCTTCTCTCCTTATATAGCCAGCCGACAGAGGGCCTGCTACGTTTGCTCCACGAACCTGCTCTGAAACCTCTGCTCCACGATCCTCTGTGTTAGTACGGACGAACCGTTGCAAACGAGCGGTTAAGATTGCATGAGCTTCTCTTGGATGGACGCCACGCGTCCTTTAACCGAGATATTTTTGGAGTACATCTTTCACTTTTTCTTCGCTTCGTATTACTTCGCTCTGATAGGTTTGTGAAGTTGTCTTCGTGGATTTGGAGGCTTCGTAATAAACGAGGCTCTTTGTTTTCTGTTCTGCGACGATTTCTTCCTTCGTCTTGTTCATGTTATATGTTCGCTGCACACGAAATAACAAGTATCAAATTCCTTAAAATCATATACTTTGTAGACATTACATGCTATTTATTACATCGAATTCTCTAGGATACTTCCTACTCATAAAACCATAGGAAGTTCGTTTTACGCGAAGTTTATGTCGTTAACGACGAAGGTTCATATGCATTTCCTTTTATTTGTTAGCAATTCCTAATAATATTTATCTATTTCCCTATTTTAACTCTCAATTCTTGAGAGTTATCAATGCCATCATAGATTGAACTCATCACTTTATACACAAGATCCTCTTTAACCAATTAAGCCACCTCATAATGATTATGAACTATTTGTTATTGAATTTATATTTGTGCCGCTAATTTATTGCTTAGGTTGACCCCTAACTTATTTAATTAAGAAATGTTTAAAGAAAATTGCAGTAGATGGTAGAAATATTCCATAATACTAACAAGTGAGACACTCTTATGGGCGTTTGGATTTGGAGAATATGTGAGGGAGACCAGGAAGAGAATGGAAGTATTTGGAGTGGTTAGGAGTTGTGATAAAGATTAAGACGAAAATATGGAGTAGAATCTTGTTTGTGGTTTGATGTTGAAAGTGGAAAAGAAATGAAAACGTTGTTTGAAATTCGAGATTAAAATCAGTTCTTTATGATAGATTTAATGTGCACTACTAGAAAAAGGGGATTAGATGACACTTTTGGAAAATGAAATTCAAGAGGGAGAGATTAGGGGTGAACATGGGTTGGGTTGGGTTGGGTTGAGGTGATTTTCAACCCAACCCAAAAATTCGGGTTGGTCAAT
>JBBMEF010000022.1:14254064-14274396 GCA_037832685.1 Sicyos baderoa
ACATCAATATAAAAGAGATATGGGTTACTCCCCTCATTACCAATTGGTTTTGAGGTGGAACTCCATATTCTCCAATAGTTTATCCACGGATTCTTTGAGTTCGGTAGACTTGTTAGCCAAGTTTGTTTTAGTTAATTGAGAATGGTGCAGATGGGCAACTAATGCACTCTCTCGACAATTATTGAAGAGTTAAATTTGGAGAAAGTTGATTATCTATCTGTGGTTTTCTGTGATTAGGGGATGCAAAAGAGAGCTATTATATTGGGCCTTTGGCAGGCAATGCAACTGAAAATGACTTAAATCAGTGGCCTTCAATAGGTGAGCTATTAGTCCATTTTTGGTAGAAATTTTGATTGGTTGATCACTGTTCATTACTTTTTCTGGCAAGGAAATGACAGAACTGTTGCCTTCTTGGAGAGCTACAATGGAGTCCTTCTATAAGCAAGCCCTGTAAGTTCATATGCCTTTGGGACTAATTTAAGTACATCATTGTACTTGTCAATGTAATAAAATTGATACTATGTTGTTTTAAAATGCATGTGTTTTTCTCATGGTGCTCTACTCAAAAGTATTCTTGTCTTGTTTTAAATACGGTCTAGTTTAATAACCATTTGGTTTTTAAAGTTTTTGCTTGTTATCTCGTAATTTTTTTTAGGACAAGTTTCATCTTTCCTAAGAAAACAGCATAACAAGAAAACTCTTATAGGCTTTATTTCTAAAAACAAAAAATTATATGGTTATCAAATAGGTCTACATTGTTTGAATTTGGACTGGCTGTAATATCTCGCTTTCTGTCTGGCTGGCTACCCTACAGGCTTGTTGGAAGACAATTAATATCTTTGATTGCCTTGGCTTTGAATCTCAATGAAAACTTCTTTGAGAAAATTGGTGCCTTGAATAACCCGTTGGCATTTCTTCGACTTCTACATTATCCAGGTTCAGTGAGATACTTCACTTCTCATTGCTCAAATTTTGAAGGAGAGAACAAAAGTATATGTACTTTTGTTTTTTCTTCCCTCACCCTTCTCTCTCCTAACCAGACATATACATATATATATATATATATATATATATATATTACAGAGGACAGAACGAGAATAAATCATATCTACAAGTTTTTTTCTTATAAATCTTTGATTGCCTTGGCTTTGAACTTTACGTTTGTTTGTTTCAATGTTGGAATGTATTTAACAAGAACGGGGGATGAGAAATGAAAAAGAAATTGAATGAACATAAAAGTTAAGGTAACAGAACGAGAATAACTCGTATCTACAAAAATCATTTTGGCTCTGAAAGTAAGACTATTAACGATTGTATTTTGCTCACTAATTTTTAGAATGAGAATTACATTGTATCATTTGGGCTGAAAACAAGTCGAAGGAAAAAAAAAGACAATAAAGTGATTTTCATCCACCATAATTAGGGGTGAAATTGACACTCCTCATCATTCTTTAATTCCTGGGAATGATTCCTTGGAATGGACTTGAATTTTTTTTGATGTCCTTGAATTCTTTCATTTCTGTTTTTTAGGAAACCGAAATGTGGGAATGGGAAAGGTCTATCTCGCCGTTCTGAAGGAGCCAATCAATGAGAATTATTCTCAGTCTTAACGCAAGTTCAACCATCATAGAGTGGCCTAGTGGTCAAAGAGGGTCTTGGAGTGCTGTAGGTGATGGGTTCAATCTATGGTGGCCACCTACCTAGGAATTAATTTCCTACAAGTTTTTTTAACATCCAAATATTATAGGGTCTGACGATATTTCCCGTGACATTAGTTGAGGTGCGCACAAGCTGGCTCGGACAGTCAAGTCACAAATATAAAAAAAAAGGTCTTAGCGCTTGTTCCACAAATCGAGAATCATATATTATTTTTTTGATAATATTTGAAAACATTACGAGTAGAAACGAGGTAGAATAGTATTCCTTCCCTTATTCTCATTTCCTTTTACGTTGGTAGGTGGTGTACTAAATTTGTTATATAGGCTTAGTATTTCATATCGTCTTCAAGTCAAGGTTTGCAATCTTGTTGATGATCTGCTCTACTTTTTGAACTTAGGTGACTTGAGATCTTTCGATGAAGAAATATTGGGTGCTTCTGCACATTCAGATTATGGGATGATCACCCTCCTTTATACCAATGGAATTCCCGGACTTCAGGTATTTCTCCTTAAGCAATTGGGATCTTACTTTGTAGAGAAAATTGTGTGCATTATGAGGTAAAGTTTTGTGCAAAGTTTCCATTGTGACAGGTTTGCAAGAAAAAGTCTGAACGACCACAAGTTTGGGAAGATGTTGTCCATATAGACAAGTGAGTTCAAAACTTGAAATTGAAAAGAACTGAGCATTATAGGATTACAAGTTTAGGCCCTTGAACTTTCAAGTTTTTGTCTATTTGATCCTTCAACTTTAGTGGACGTTTGACGTGCACGGTTGTTTGACCTACATCTGTCAAGTCGAGGTTTATGCAGGTTGTTTTTGTCTTTTTTTGTTTTTACAATTAAAGCTCGATTTCGATAATTACTAATAATACTTAGAAAATTTATATAAAAAAGAGAATAATTTAAAATTTCTAAAAAACTTATGCAAAAAAAAAAAATGAAGACAGAGAGAGGGAGGTAGGAGTGTATGAGGTGAGGCGATGAAGCAAAAAAGGAGGGAAGTTGTCCACTTCTCTTCAATGATCTTCTTTGAGGTTGTGAGTTGGCTTCTGCATTGTGGAATCAGTTTTTTGAGGTGTTCGACTTTGTTTTTGAGAGATGTAGAGAGGTTATTACGGAGTTGTTTTTGTTTCTCCTCTCTTTCATAAGAAATAGAGTTTTTTGTGGTATCTTGACTTTGAGGTGAGAGAAATAATAGAATATTTAGAGGGGTGTAGAGGCCCAGAGGGGTTTAAATGATATTTGGGCCCTTAGATTACATGTTTCATTTTGGGCCTTAGTTACCAAGCTTTCGTTTTGGAGACCTTTCTTATAAGTGGTCCCTTGTTTGGGCTGTTTTTGTTTTTTGTATGCTCATTTGTATTGTAGTTTCATTCTTTTCTAGATGAAAATTTGGTTCTTTGATGGAAGGGAAGTGTGCAAATGGGAGTTGGAATTGGAGTAAAGTTTTTTTTTTTAATATTTAAATTCTATAGTTAATAGGTCAGTTATTAACTTATTATTTATTTTGAATATGACAAGACCTATTAGACACAAAATGGAAAGTAAAGGATAAAATAGACACAAACTTAGTTTAGGGACTACCTTGAATTTAGCCCACATTATAAAATGATGCTCTTTAGCGCTAGGCAGTGTTTTCAAGGCCATCGCCTTTCCTCGCCTATGGCCATCGCCTTGCACATAGGCGGGTATTGCGCCTCTTAAAAAGCCAATGCGAGCTCCTTCAATCAGGCCCTCGCCTTTCCTCGCCATTTTGCGCCCCGCATCGCCTTTGCCTTAGGCCAAGGCGTGCGCCTTGTCAAAGTTTTATTTATTTATCAATATCCTAACTTAATATCTACAAAATAGCCTAGGAAGAAATCTAGCAACCATGCGAAGTCTTTATTTAGGATATTGAATTTGGTTAACTTCAATTTTTTATATAAATGATAATTTAATATGTACGATATATCTTATAATAACATAATTTGTGTGATTTTTGTATAAATTTGAAATTTTATAGGAATAGAACTATGTTTTTATTTATCAATTTATGCTCAATATATTATTTAATTATGCATTTAATTGTTGCGCCTCTCTTCACTCGGGCCTTGCCTTTTTATCGCCTCTCGCTTTGAGGCGATCAAGGAGAGTATCGCCTTGCGTTGCGCCTTGCGCTTTGAAAACACTGGCGCTAGGGAACAGTTATATGACTGTTTGGGAAAATTACTGTTGGAATTCAATGGATGGCAATTCTCTGATATTGTAGGGCATTCATTGTTAATGTTGGGGACATGATGGAGAGGTGGACTAATGGTTTGTTCCGGTAAAGACTGATGTCGAACATTACTATAATTTATAAATGCTGATTAGAGGAAAGTAAGAACTAAATTATTTCATTGGTTATATTTGTTTTTGTGTAATTATGATAGGTCGACTCTACATCGAGTGATTCCTGTTGGAGAAGAACGTTATTCGGTAAGTTCTTATTTCGTACATGATTTGAAACTATTTTTAGGAAGCCTTTTGTGTTATTCTAGTCAAAGATAGTTTTTTAGCTTGGAATCCCTTCTCCATATTGCAGGTGGCTTTCTTCTTAGATCCCAATGAAGACTGTGTTGTGGAATGCCTTCCAAGTTGTTGTAGTGAGTCATCTCCCTCAAGGTATTGACATTCCCCCCTTTTATAATATATATGCAATATTAATCTTCTCTCTAAAACCCCTTTCTAAACCATTTCTCGAGCGAAACCCTAAAAGAGTGTCGCATCGAGCTCTCCCCTCCATTTGCGCCGTGTCGTCTCCTGTGCCAGGGAAGGGGATATGTGATTTCCTCTAGCGACGTGTTCCCCTTATAGGTAAAATAACAATAACCATTCAACAAACAATGCAATGTGAAGATTTCTAATATTTACAGAAAGGCTCGTAGAGACTATTTTTTTTTTCTTTTTGACAAAATTAACAATAAACTAGTTTTAAGATTTATTAAAAGTTAAAAGACTAAATTTGAATATTTGAAATTACATAGAATAGATTAGAACAAAATGGTATTCTCTAACCTACATTACACTTGCTCCAATTTTTGGCAACTTGTTTTTATTGCCATTTTTAAAGCTCTTGAACTCTTGTTTTTGCTTAAATATTGACTTGGTCTTGATAACAACCATCAAGACATCTTAATACATCGTCTTGTTTTCTAACACCACTCTTGGATGAACTCTAGTGTCTATATGCTTATCGTTAGTTTAAACACAATCTCCATTGACTCCATGGTCGTCTGAGTTTTAGCCACACATTGCTAGAAATGCATTTGATCGTCTGATTTATGAGTACAAATGAGCAGGAGGTGGTTGCAAAAAAGGTGATTTGTAACCATTTATGGAGTGGCTCGAGTGGTCTAAAAGGGTCTTGGGGTGCTTAAGATGATGAGTTCAATCCATGGTGGTCACCTACCTAAGAATTAATTTCCTACGAGTTTCCTTGACATCCAAATGTTATAGGGCCAGATGGTATGTCCCGTGACATTAGTCGAGGTGCACGCAAGTTGGCCCAAACAGTCACGGATATCAAAAAAATAAAAAAGGCGATTCGTGCCAGAACATTTATTATTTATTTATTTGTTATTTGTAGCTGGCAAATTTAACTGTTTGGAAGTTTTAATATTATTGAATGTGCATACAGATATCCTCCCATTCGCAGTGTGGATTACTTGAAAGAACGGCTGAGGTTGACCTATGGTTCTTGAGGTTTTGGTGTAAAATTCTCTCTCTCTGAAATATAGAAACTTAGAAGTGTAAAAAGTTTGAAGATAATCATACATCATGAGACTTAAGACTTCTGTTTAATTGTAAAAATTGTTTCAAGAAACCTTAAGTTCAAGTTTACATCTTATTTAGATCTATTTGTTTGATTTTTGGTCGAGAGAGCTTTCGAAAACTAAGTATATGTTTGAGATGACAATTAAGTCCTTATAAACTAGAGAGATAATAATAATTTGTACTTGAGGTGCATCTTATGATAACAAGAGTTATGATAACACGCATAAAGAGTGTAAGTTATTATAATATGAGATTATTATAATATTAGAATTTTATTACAATAAGGTTATTATAACGTACTTGGATGATTACTATAATTAGAATGAACAGTTAGAGCTAACACACCAACGGTCTAAATATAGGTCAGCTCGACGGATTAATGGCAACCAGGGGTCGATTTTTCACTTATTGCCAAACGGGGTCTTTTTTCAAACTTATTGCAAAATAGGGTCGTTGCGTTTTTCAGAAAGATGCGACGATCCTTTTTTCAACGACCCCATTTTATAATAAGTTTGAAAAAAGACTCCGTTTGGAAATAAGTTTGAAAAATTGACCCCTGATTGTCATTAATCCAGCTCGACCCATTGGGTCCAAACTCCATGAAAATGTTTTGTATTTATATTATTACCTACTTAGAAATTAATTTAAATTTTCTTCGATTATGATAGATTAGACAAGTTGGTCCTAATATAAAAAACAATGTTATTCTAGATTTCATAACGGAACATACACGTGACTTAGAACACAAGATCATTGGGGTTGTTGGATGAGGACAAGACATGCACATTAATCTAGTCGCATATTATAATAACTTGGTCAAAATTGATCTAGTTTGATAGGTTATCATATTAGTGCATTGGAAAAGGTGTTTATGATAGAGATTAAATATAAGTAATTTATAAAATTCAACTTTCTAATTGAAAGCCTTTTTCTTTTAAAGTTATAGATCAAATACCAAATTGTTAAATCAATGCCTATCTAAATTGGATAAGATCAATATTTAGATAGACTAGAATAAAGCATTTAAGTTAATCTCTTGATTGAGTTAAGTTCTTATAGGCCAAGTTTTAGTTATTGATTAAAAAATACAAAAGCAAACAATGTTTTCTATACAAAGTAAAACACTTTGGTTCTAGTGGTATAAACAACTATTTTTGGTTTTTATTACATCTTTTAGAAAAACTTTTTTAGTCCCTAAATTTCAAATACTTCTATATTAAATATTTTAATAATATTTAAAATATTTCAATAACACTGATGAAATAAAAAAAGTATTAGTTACTCGACATTACAATATAGACTAAGGTTAAATTTTAATATATTGATGAACGGATTATAAAATAAATTTATTAGAAAAAAAAGTATGAACATAAACTCAAAAAAGACATAATAATACTAATTTCATTGTTTGGTTATAAACCAGTTCAATATAGTGTTACATCTTCGATCTCGATAATTGATATTTATCTCCCTTCCCTAATATGTACTAAGAGAAAGACCTAACAACTAAAATGAATAAAAGGTCCCTCTTCCCTGGATGTATACTAAAAAAAGACATAACAACTAAAATGAATAAGGGGAAGAATGAAAATGGTAATTGCGCTTTTTAAAAATTAAAATTTTCATTTTCCCCCTAACTATTCTTTATTCTCTATTCAACAATTTTGTATGCATTACAACACTATTTATTATTTTCATCATACTCATTATTTTATTTATTCTATAATCACTCTCCATAATTATTTTCATTCTTATACTCATAATTCTCATTTTTTTATGTTAGGATCTCACAAATGTCCCACATTGGAAAGTGGGAGAGTCCAACATCAATATAAAGGAGATATGGGTTACTCCCCTCATTGCCAATTAATTTTGAGGTGGAACTCCATATTCTCTCACATTTCATTACAATTTTTCTTTCCCGAAACACAGTGATGATGGGTTTTTTTTTAAGCCATATCGGTTGATTAAAGGTTAAGTTAATTTCTTAGGGATTTCTTCCCCCATATAAAACAAATGAATAAATTTCGAATTAAAGAAACTTCTAGTTAATTTAGTCCAGTGATCTATAAGCAATTTTCGAAAAAAATAATCCAGAAAGATCTAACGAACATGAAGCCTCCACGTGATTGTGCAAATAAATGTTATTTACAAACATTGATCCAAAAAGTGGGACCTACGTGGTCTATTTCTAGCCGTCTGATCATATATTGTGGGGCCCGAGGACTAAAAAAAAAAGAGTAATAAAAAATGGATAACTTTGCATAAAGCGTTTTCTAAAAGATAAGATGTCTGTACTTTTGGATAAGGTGATAAAAGGAAGACAAATTCATTTTCCTCCTTTTAAATAGTGTAAAAAATAAATAAAGCTCTAAACTTTTTTTTATCATTATTATTTATATTAATAAAGTTTTAAATTTAACACCAAACTTCTAAATAAAAAAAACCCTATTATGGTTTTGATAGTTAACCATTTGTTATAGTTTATAGCTTTAAAAACAATTTATCTAGTTGTGTATACATTTTTTTTTTAGTACATCTAGTGTATACTTTAGGATTTTTTTGTTTTTTTTTTTGAGAAATTATACTTTAGGATGTTAATATATAATAAATTAAGCAGAATTTAGTATAAGTTAAATTATAAGAAAATTCTTGATTTTCATTAATTTTTAATTATGTTTTTAAACTTTAAAATTTATTAAAAATGTTTCTTAATTTATTTCCATTAAATAAAATGAAAATTAATGTGGCGACTAATGTGAAGTAATTAGAAGATAATAATATTTTTTTTTTTAAAAAAAAATAGAAGATAATAATATATCTCTCTCTATATTATTATAAGAAAAACATATATAGTGATTTTATTTAACCATTTATGTGGGTAGAAAATTGATAACGTTAATGATTTTATTTCTTTGAACTAAATTAAATAGTAACAATAATCTAAACAAAATAATAATAATAAATCAATAGTAACAATAAAAGGGATTTTTTATGATAAATAATTATGTTCATTTTTTTGTGCGTGTATTTTAGATACTACGAAAATTTCATATCTTATTTTAATAAAAAAAGAAGAAAGAAGTATATTTGGATTAATTTCAAACTTAAAAATAATGATGAAAATTTCAAAGTCTAAAAATCTAACCAGAGTTTACTATGCGTTAGGATCCACTGTTATTGACGTTGTAAAAGTGAAAAGTTCAAAAAGTATTTATAAAATCGATGAATTATTTTCCTAGTAATAAATTAATATTTAAATAAATGTGGATATTTTCTATCAGAGTTAATTAAATCAAAATAGGTATTTATTCTAAAAAAATCAAGATTGATATTCTAAATAAGACATCATCTTGAAGGAACATGGGAGAATTTTCATTAGAGAAGAAGGAAAATTGTAAAAGAAAATTGAGGAAGAAAGAAAATTGTAATTGATAGTCTATTTTAACCTTTTTTTAACCTATTTTAACCATTGTTAATTCTTACATTTATAATTATTTTTTGAATTTAATTTTATAAATTCTGTTACAAGAATGTAAATTTAAATAATGTTATACCGAAAAGAAGTGATGTAGTAATTTTATTGTTTGGTACTAAATTAGTTCAACACCAGAGTCATCAGTTCCATCATGAATTCGGCATTGTAATTTCCTTTCTCCAATTTGTACTAAAAAATAATTTAAATAATGTTATCAAATTTAAAAATAAATAAAATATTTTGGACATTTAATTTAAAAGAGGGAACATGCAATTAGTTTATACAAAGTGGTACTTGCCATGCTCATTTAAAAAGTAGCCATTGTCGACAAAAACGGTAATTTGTATTTTATTTTGTTTAAAAGAATAGTAATTAGTATATTATATAATATATATATATATATATTAAAAGCATCAGTATTTCAATTACTATAGTTAAATTAAAAAAAAAAGAAAAGATTATACGATAGAATTGAGAATATGCCAGAACACGTGTCCAAGGGAATATTCCACGTGTCGCGATCCACCAAAGGTTTAGATTTTTAGCCGCCCAAATTTTGACCTTTTTGACCATTTAATACTAACAATATCTAACCGTCCACGTGTCACCATCGGGTTGTCTTATCCAAATTCCCTCTTGACTCGCTCTATTATTTTATTCAATTAATTACGTAATGGTTTAAAAGTCAGCTTCTTTCATATGGTACCCAATAAGATTGGAATACATTGTTGATATTTTCAAATCGTTTATTCTATATATAATTAAAAAAAATCGTATTAGGTACCATATGAAACATAGCACGATAAAATATAAAAATATATCTAAGATACATTAACTTGTTTTTGGTAAAAAAAATTATATAAGCTGTCAAAAAAAAAAAAAAAAAATTTATATAAGGATGATAAATATTTAAAATGGTATATTATCTTTTACTCAAATATTTAAAATGGTACAAATAAAGTATAAAAACATATAAATGTTCGGCTTTCCTTGTCTAGAAAAAATCCCAAAAAAACAGGTTGGGATTTCCAAAATGTTATTTCATTTTGTTTTTCTTTTAATTATTATGGAGTGGTATTATAGCAAAAAAGAATAATAAAATAAAATAAAAATGGTAAGTTCAATTTATGATGATTATTTAGTAAGGCAAGATTGTATAGATCGTGATCGATGTGTGCACGACTTATGAATAAAAAAAAAATTGCTTAAAAAAATCATCAATGTTTAAAGATGGAAAATTCAAAGTGTGATTTCTTCATTATTAACTTCTACATAGATACTATTATGTGGTTTATATAATTGAATCTAAATGTATTAAAAATACCATTTTTTCCATTTTAGGGAAGAAGTTCAAATTAACATCTCCATTTTAGTTATCCTGCCAGGTTAATTAATAAAATCTCCAGAAAGAGTTGATGGAGTATTATTTTTATTGTTTGGTTGTATTTTAGTTCAACACCAATCACAAATTTAATTATGAAAATTTATAGTTTGAGAGAAGTACTACTCTACCTAATGTCCTATATATATACATATATGTTTGTTTTTTGAATACAACTATAATTGAAGATGGAAAACTCGGACTCCTAATTTTTGATCATTAGACATACATTAATGTTGGGAAAAACTTTCCCTAATTACCACAAGAATAAGCAAAAATAATTGAGAAATTAAAAGGAAACAACAATAAAAGAGAACACAAAGATTTACGTGGCAAACTCCCAACTCGGAGAAAAAAAATCACGGACAGAAAGAACTTCCACTATATGATAAATTGTTACAATCACACTTCTCTCCCCGACCCCACTCACATAAACACTCTCTTCAAAGCTTATACTACTCACACTCTTTGCCCCACTCTCTACAAGAGAATACAAAAGAAATTTAACTAGAGTCAGTACACCAAGCTTAAAGTGCTTCTGACTGGGATGCTTTGAAACCAAAACCGATTGCTTTTTTTATAGTGCTTGGAGCACACCACTTCTTTTTAACTTTTTGATTCCTTGAACTATTAGGATTCTTTGAACCTTTTGGATTCCTTAAACCTTTATTTAGCCAAAATTCTAACAATTAATGTCGTTGAACTATTATTAACCCAATCTAACGAACTAATGAAGTTTTCATTTAAAGTGGAGAGAAAATGTCCAACAACCACATATTCACTTAGGAAGCCACACAATCAACCTCAAACCTTAAGCCTACATATGTAATTCCAACTAGGTTTGGTAATGTGATATATAATTCACCTAGATACAGTCTATTTATTCTCCAAACTTACACTAACCAATTTCATTTAATATGATCCATTATATAACTCCCTATCTTCTCTCCTTTTTCCACCATTTTACCCACGTTTTACATTTTTGTCGAAAATGTACCTAAAATCCTACATACCTAGCTATGAAAATAAATACAGTGGTTATATATGAATAATAGACAACTATTTTTTTTATTGATAAGGGTGCTTTAACGTCATGAAGCACATCAATAATTAAGAAATTACGAATTCGAACTCTTCATTAATAAAATAAAAAAAGGTGTTTTTAAATGGAAATACATGTAGATTTATGTTCTCTAACAAATTCTAGGAAAGAACCAAAATGTAATATCATAAAGCAAATAAAAAATCTTTGATTATAAAATTGAACATCCCTTTCAATACTCAACTATCACTTATAAATTAATATATATTTTAATTTCTATAATTCATTGGTAAAATGCACATTTAACCAATTTTAAAAATAAGGGAATTTAAAATAAGGGAAGTTCCATATTTGCTCTCTCTATATATAATTAAAATAAATTATAAAACTAAAAATTTTAGTTCTGTAGTTGATAAAATTAAAAAAATAGTTACGGTTATTGAAGAATTAAATTAGTAAAAGTTATTTTCAAAAAAAAAAAAGGAAAAAGGTTAAATATCATAGATTTAGCTCCGGTTATATTTTAACTTTTAAAAAATTATAGAGATTAAATGTTAACTAAATAAAATTATAAGATCAAATTTATAGTTTAACCTTAAATATAGATTAATAAATCAATAAAAATAGAACTTTGTATATTTACAACTTCATAATCAAGAAGTTATAATCAATCAAATCAAAAAGTCATATATTCAAATTTTCATATCTAATTATGTTTAAACTTCACAAAAAAAAAAAAAAAATGAAAAAAGCAAATAAATTATTATAAGTTTGAGTCAATTAATTCCCAAATGTTAATGAGATAAATAAATAAGCCGTTGATGAAGAAGACCATCTTGTTTGAGAAAACACTCAACGGCTGAGATTAAGAAGAACACAGTAAGAAAGGTAGACGAAAAAGCAGGGGATTACTTCACATTTATCCAGGGCTGATAAATGGATAGTGTTGAAATTAGTCGGTCTTCTCTATTTCTCTCCCACCTGCGAAAAACCAAACGAGAAAAAAAAAAAAAAAAAAACTCACAAAACTCTCTCCACACAACGAGAGAATCTAGCCCTAATTTCTGGTTTCCGATCGGATCATGCAACTCGGGTCCTCCGATCTGAATCGAATTCAGTCCGGTTTCTAAGCGGCGGCGGCGCTTTCCCGATCGATCCGGCGGCGGAACAATGACGCGGCGGTGCTCACATTGCAGCCACAATGGCCACAACTCCCGGACTTGTCCCAATCGCGGCGTGAAGCTGTTCGGAGTCCGATTGACGGATGGCTCCATTAGGAAGAGTGCTAGTATGGGGAATCTGAGCCACTATGCCGGATCCGGCTCGGGTGCTCTCCAGGGCGGGTCGAACAATCCGGCTTCTCCCGGAGAGAATCCGGAGCATGGAGTGGTGGCCGACGGATATGCGTCGGAGGATTTCGTTCCTGGCTCGTCTTCGAGTTGCCGTGAGCGGAAGAAAGGTTTGGGAGTTTATGGCATTAATTTGAATCATAATCTTCTGTTTGATTCATTTTTTTAATTCATTTGCTGGACTTTGCGTGCTCGTTCTTGGATTCTTGGAAAACTCTTGGTGATTAATTATTGTGATCGGAATGCGTTTTTTAGGTAATTATGCTTTGGATTAATGAAAGTGAAATCTATGTAGAGAATCTCAACTATGGATGTTGAAATTGGAATGAAGAAAAGTATTATTTGCTTGTTGGAGCAAAATTTTGAACTGTTTGGTAGGATAAGCTTTGGGAGTTGTTTGGTATCTAATCCAATTTTCTGTTTATGTTTTTGGGAACAATAATTACTGTGACACCTTACTTGAACAGAATCTGTTCTATAAGATTTCTAGTTGTTGTGAAATTGTTGAATTGTGTGGCTGGCCTGTATTTGGAAATAATTATCAAGAAAAACCAAACCAGTGCTTTCATTCCAACTTTTGAAATCATATGTATTGATGTTTTTCTTTGTATATGGAGTTTCATTCTCATAAACATACAGTAATGTTGGTTGAGAAATGGAATATCATATTGTCTTTTAATGTAAACCATAGCATAGCATCTATCTATCTTAGCAGTTCTTAGTGTTTAAGCCTCTTGTCTCTCCCTTGTTATCTTTCTTTCCAAAATGATTTCTGCCAAACATATATTCTATTTCTATGTCTTCAAAGTTCACTACCAAACATACACATGGCCAGCTTATGCCCTTGTGATTACACTCTAAATGTAGGAATCAAGGAACACTGTTATATATGTAACTTTAAAAAGTAGAGAAGTCCCCAAGGGATGGCACAAGTGGTCGAAGACTTGGGCTTTGAAGGTGTGCTCCCCTCCCAAGTTCGAAACTCACCTGTGACATTAATTTGTAGACACCTCCCGTGTCTCCATTCCTTCGATGTCTTCCGGTGTCTGGCCTAGATACGGACGTGGTATAGTGGAGTGATCAGTGAAGCTCCGATTTCCCGGTTTAAAAAAAAAAAGTAAAGAAAAATATGGGAAACAGAGAGGATGGGAAGATGAATTTTGGATACACTTTACCTTTAAAAAGGAAAAGGCAGTCACATATATTGACTAATCTGCCTGTACCTGGTGAAATAAACTTTTTCTTATTTCAAGAGCTTTTTCTTATTTCAAGAGGCTACAACCATTTGTATAGGTTGGACTACTAAATATGAAAACAATTTTGTTCATACTCTTTTAGCGTGGACTACTAAATATCCTTGTGTGATAGACTGTATTATTATTACTAGTATTTGTTTTTGAAAAGGTAACAAGAAGTAGGATATTAGAGTTCTAACTGAATTATCTACAATATTCCTTCAATCAGTTCAATAAAAATCGATCAATTCTTTATTCGATTTATATGCATGTTTGGTAATGCACAGGTGTTCCATGGACTGAGGAGGAGCATAGGATGTTTTTACTGGGATTACAGAAACTCGGAAAAGGAGACTGGCGCGGGATAGCACGTAATTATGTTGTATCTAGGACACCTACTCAAGTGGCTAGCCATGCCCAAAAATATTTCATAAGGCAGACCAATATATCAAGGAGAAAAAGGCGCTCCAGTTTGTTTGACATTGTTGCTGATGAAGTTTGTACTCTTCATCCATTTATTCATAAATGCATATACGTTTCCGTCTTTTATCTCTTCCATATCGCAAGGATGCTATCATCTTCTTCTAAAATCCAAATGTTCTAGTTGTACGGTCCATCTATTCTTCAGTTATATAAATTGTCAATAATCAATCGCCAACTTTACCTTATCTCTTAAATGTGTTTGATGATAGTAGACAGGTCATATGTGAATTATCTCGCCTTTCCACGATGATTTTTTATAATAGAGATGTTGCTCTTTTCGGTTTTATGCATGCATTTCAATTAAGTAATATGATTAGCCTTGTTATTTTCACTGTCTCATCTTAGCAATTACTGATTCTTTCTTTCCACTTCCCACTACTTCTTTGCAGCCTGTTGAGAATCCAATTGTGCAGCAAGAGTTCTTATCTGTCAACAATTTACATGCTGAAACACAAAGCAATAACCCATTGCCTACACCTCCTACTGTGGACGAAGAATGCGAATCCATGGATTCGACCAACTCAAATGATGGAGAATCAGCACCTGCGAAGCCAGAGGGCCCCCAATGCTGTTATCCAGTGGTATATCCTGCATATGTAGCTCCATTCTTTCCGTTTACTATCCCGTTCTACTCGGGATACAGTACCGAGACCACTAATAAGGAGACACATGAGGTTCTTAAGCCAACAGCTGTGCATTCAAAGAGTCCTCTCAATGTTGATGAGCTGATTGGCATGTCAAAACTCAGTCTGGGGGAATCAATTGGCCATGCTGGCCCCTCTTCTCTTTCACTGAAACTACTCGACGGGGCGTCTAGACGGTCTGCTTTTCAAGCGAATCCAACTTCTGGCAGTGAAAACATGAATTCTGGTGGCAGTCCTCCAATCCATGCTGTTTAATGGATAGTATATTTCCAAACTTCAGATTGTAGGTTATAATTACAGGTTATTGTCAAAATACAACAAAATAATGTGCAGTCCGGTTTGGATTTTATTTATATTTTCATGTTAGGTCACTCCTTTTTCTCCCGTCCCATCCCGTCCCGCACTTCCCGCTTAACTAACTTGGTTGTAACTTGTAGGCTCTAGTATCCTCTGTTAGAAATCCTCTATTCCAACTCTTAAAATATTGTATGTGGTTTTATCTTCAGTTTCTGGACTTGATGCTTATTTATATACTTTGTGACATTCTAATTCATGCAGGAAGACATTCAAATTCTGCATTCCAATAGTTCAGATGTTAAAGAGTCATTTCATGCGAAATGGGTTCGAGTCGATTTCTGTCACCATGAACCTATCCATGGTTTTGCTTCATAATTCTTAAAAGGAGTGATTGGGTTGAAAATTTGCTGAATACCAGGTATGCTTCATGTGTAGTCTTATAAGTTAGGACATTTGCATTAATTCAAAGCTAAATGTGATTCATTCATAATTGGAAGGATGCTGATTGTTTGTTTGTTTGGTCATTGTCTTCATTATCTTTGGAACTATGTTAAGAAATTAATGTTTTCAGGCCAAATGTGTAATCTTTCCATGGTTGTTTAATGCACTGAGACAAAAATTTGACTTCTTGTGTCTGGCCTAATGATCGATTAGACGAGGGCGATAAAGAAAAAGACAAGTGTCTAGAACTAAACTGAGATTCTTATTACCAAAGGTAGCATAGCTCTACACCTAGTAACCATGAGGTTATAAGTTCGAATCTCCCTTCCTACAACATTGTTGTATAAAAAAAAAAAAACTGAGATTCTTATTCCAACGATCTTGTTTACTTGCATTATATACTAAAATTGCTCAAATTAGTGAAATTTGTACCGTTTCAATTTCAATTTGATTCATAATTTTTCAAGCTTATTCTTTTTTTTTTTGCACCTTTTGTATTTTTCATACATCAACAAGGACTTGCACGACATATGTGGGTTGAGATGAGTAATTTTTTTTCTTGAAGTTTCCAAGTTTATTCTATTTTGGTATTTGAAAAAAGTTTTTATATTTATGAACTTTTGAAAAAAAAATTTCTTCAACTTTTTTTTGAACTTACTATAAATGGTATAACATGTATGGGTTTAGGTGAGTGTTTTTTCTGGGGAAACTTTTTGGGTGAGTATTGGGTAAGCATATCATTTGCTGCATATGTTGATTTGCGGGAATGTAAAATTGAAGATTGAAATATATATTTTTTTTAATTTCAACAATAATTGGAGTGATTTGAATTCAGGATAGAAGACATAAGGGTTAATTTAAAAATGAGTCTTTTTTCTTTCTTCTTTTCTTTAGGTGAATAATGTGTGGGATAGAGATTTGTTTCTTTTTTTGGGTAAATTCAAGTTCAACAACATGCGAGGATGTGTGGTGTAAATTTTATTTAGTTTAGTTACTAATTTTTAGTTAAACATCTTTTACAAAAATATTATTGCCTATAAATACTTACAGTAAGCATATAGTGGGAAGTTTGTAAGAATTTGAAAATAATTCAATTATCCTATAAATTTTGTTTTTAATTTTTGGTTTTTGAAATTTAAGTCTACAACAATTATTTACTCTATATTTTTTCTTACTTGAATATCTACATCTTACTCATATTTTTAGAAACCAAATTAAAATTAAAAAAAAAAAAAAAAGTAGCTTTAACTTTTTTGTTTTTAAGATTTGGTTGACATTCACATGTTTTTTTAAGGAAATATGAAGACATTGTAGGAAAATAGAACACATTTCAAATTTATGTAAAATAAGCTTAAAATTTAAAAACTAAAAACTAAGCCCCTGTCGGATAATTATTGGATTTTTGAAATTTAAACCTATTTTCATTCAAATTTTCTACAATGTATTCTACCCTACCTATAATGTATCAATCTTTTCTTAAGAAAATAGGAGAACACTAACCAACTTTTAAAAACAAAAACAAGTTTGTTTTTGTTTTTAAAAGTTGGTTAGTGGTATCTTACTTTCTTAAGAAAAATTAGATATATGGTAGGAATACTGGAACATATGAAATTTGAGTAAGAATAAGTTTAAATTTCAAAAACAAAAAACCAAATAGTTATGCTCCTAAAATCGTTCAATTTTTTAAACGGAGGTATTCAATTTTTTTTTAAAGATAAAATTACGCCTGGACCTTAGTACTAAGTAGACTACTTTTTAGAATTCATTGAATATCTTATTTTATTTATTTATTTATTTTTTGTCTATAAATGTTTTGATTAGTTTACGCTCATCTCTTTTCCTATGAGATACTAAAACGTATTCTAAACCAAAAAGTCAATTTCCATATTTATGATACTATAAACAATGTTAAGATCTTAATTTTATCATATTATAATTGATTTGGGCCATTCCCATTTTAAAAAATATATCTTCTCCAAGGGTTTGGCCTACAATAATAATTTAAAAAAGCCACTCCCAACAAACCCACTAAAGATTTCTTCAAGCTTTGGCACAAAAAACAATTGATTTAAGTCTTTAAGTTTCCTTGTCTTTGATTGCTTGATTTTGGTAATTAACTTACGAAAGCTACAAATATGTCATTTCCCTTGATTTGTGTCTCCATGTACAAGGAGACTTGGCCTTGTCTTTTCGTGTCTAAAAACTATATTTAGTCTTCATGAAGTTACATAAAAAAAAAAAAATCCAAACTTCATCAATCAATGGGAATGTTCACTAACCAAACAAAGAAAAATGACCGTTTGAATTTGACTTCACGGTCAAGAGTTCGATCCTCAACCATATTATTTGAGAGCAGTAGTGTTCTTCATGTAGAGTTTGTTATCTCCCTCTCCAATTTGTATTCAAAAAAGAAAAAAAAAACAATAAAGCAAAACATAAAATTTTTGTATGATAATTTAATATATATATATACACACATTGACTTAAAAGGTCATGAGTTCGAAATCTAACCCTAAATTTTATTGTACTAAAAAGATGTATTTTTATAGACAAGTTTTTAGGGGTGGTTGTCCGTATTAATGAATACAAACATATATACATGATTTATTTAAGATGGAGATTAAGCTGGAGTGAAACTAATTAAATAGATATTAGAATCACTTGAGGTTGAAGAATTAGTAAATAAATTATTTCTCAGTATGGAACATTACTTGAACCCAAAGTTAGCTTATTCTTCTCCAAATGTGTTGAGAGCCAAAATTGACTTAGTATCTAGCACATACTTTGAGTCTCATATATATTATATTTATTTTCTTGAATGAGGATATATATCTTTTTTGTCTTTTTCTTTTAACCTTTCAGCTTTAAGAATAAAAGATTAAAAAATTGTTTATAATTGAGACATATGAACAAGTACATATACATAGATTGAATTTGTATAAAAAGATTTTTTTTTTTTGATCAACTACCTTTCATTTATATGGTAAAAGTCATTTAGTGGTAATTGACATGTAATCTCATTTTGATCGGTAACATATCCCTTGGCGGTAAAAAAAAAATTATCATTTTCGATAGGTAAGTGACATCATAAATTTATAGACCGAGATAATTGACATGTATTATTGATTGAGAGATTACAAATTTGAAAGACGAAGAAATGGGCACTAAAAGGCCTCAATTGTGAATATTTTTCTCCAGAACAGATAAGTCTTACCTTCAATGTGTTTTCTTTGGCTATTCTAGTTTTGGGTGGCCTCATTCCCTCCTTTATATTCTCCATCTTAGGGGAGAGATTTATGATGTAAATTATAATTTAGATATGATTGATGGTTCAATATATATAATGAGGATCACCTTATAAAAATGCAGCTTAATATATATATATTTTTTTGAGTTTCGAACTCATAAGTAACTCGATTACTATGTGATATATGATAGAGAATTTGTACTGTATACCAGCTTTAAGCCATTCTATTAGAATTATAGCACATTTTTATCAAAAAATGTTTTATACTAATTTCTCCTCAAATTTTTAAAATTCCGAATGATTGAACTCAATCAGCAATATTTGATAGTATTCAATCAGTTGTTAAGTGATTGAGCTCCATCACCTTTATTCGACTGAATCAATCAATTAATCGTGATTGAACTCAATCACTTGATTATTTTTAAGCAGCTACCAGTATTTGAAATAAAATAAGAGTAATTTAAAGTTATTGAATTGAAATTGGGCTTTTTGGTCTTTTCAAATGATTCATTTTCCGTTTTTCGTGTATGTGCAATTATTTTCAATTTTATGCTATAGATACAATTTTTTAACTCATTTTTGTTATCAATAAAAAACCTCCTATATGATAAGTATTACTCATTTTGGTCTAACAATATTTTGATTGATAATCATAAAATAAAAGTTCAAATTAAACCACATAGAAATGTTTCTAAGATAATTTTGTAAAAGTATTTTCTTTTTAAAGAAGATTTGAGATTGTGCAGTCCCATTTTATTCTAATAAACTTCTCTAACTGTAACATTAAGACAATATATAGTGGTGAAGATTCTTAACTAAGCATATCAACAAACAAAATTTGACACCAATATGAATTTTAATCAATGGAATTTTTGTGTGGATCCTAACTTCCCCAACTATAATATTAATATATGGTGAGAAGATTCTGAACTAAGCCATATAAACAAATCAAATATGGACACCAATATGAATGTTAATAAATGTTTTTTTTTTGTGGACCAAAGTGATTTATCTTTGGGTAATTTGTGTGCCCTTAATTATTTTTGTATGACATGTTACCAACAGACCATAAATTGTAGATAATAACAGGAAATAATACCAAATTAGAAAAAAGAACTTTGGGTTTGATGAGATATATTATTATAATGCATTCAAGAAAAAAAAAATAGGAAAAAAGAAGAGAGATTTGCATGTTTAGACCATCCTTAGAAAGTAATTGCAAAATTATTCTTCTATGAGAATATTAGCAAAACTAAATTTTCCCTTTTAATTTCAAAAATAT
>JBBMEF010000022.1:14285112-14323981 GCA_037832685.1 Sicyos baderoa
GGGGGGGGGGGGGGGGTTTTTTTTTTTTTTTTTTTTTTTTTTTTTTTTTTTTTTTTTTTTTTTTTTTTTTTTTTTTTGACCATTTTCCATTCAGAATTTGAGAGATTTTAAAAATTGAATTATTCTATTACTTTTTTTAACTGTCCTTTTTTAAAGGAACTTCTTAAAACTGTCGAAAAATAATAATAAATTTGATCAAAGCATATATTCTTCCAATAAAGAATCAAATGGTCAATTATTAGCATAGTAAATTGAAAGGAAAAAAATCTTTAATAGTAAAATTATAATAACCTAACCTCAAATATGTTAAAATAACCTGCATTGCAAATATTATTTGTAATAATTCATCAGTTAGTCATTTTCTACTTCTTTGCTATTAAGATTTGCTCTCTTTGAGGGATTTCAAATGTATTTTCAATTCTGATACCAGTTTTTTAAGGTTTAAGTGATTCAGTTATAAAATAACTCAAGAGATAAATGCTTACAAAATAATGAAACTTAGAAGTATATATAAACTCAAATGAGAGAAAGAATCAAAAGAAAAAGTGAATGATAATTTCATTCTTATATTATTAAATCTATGTCAAGCAAATAAAGTAGAAGCTCGAACTCAAACGCACAAGCCTCTATTACAGTCATCATCCCCACCAGATGCCAAAAACAACGGCATTTCATTCATACATATGCTTGTAAACTTTCTCACTCAAACCCGATACAGAAACCAATTCGGAACTTCCAACATCAATTCCTGGTCGGGAGCGGGGTTCTTTGAACCCATGGCAAGGCTGCTATTGCAGAGGCTGCTGTGTTCTCGGGGTGCCTTCCTAATGCCCGCAAACTACTACCTGTGTTTGCTGTAGCTACTGCGTTCCCGCTCTCTAGTTGAGCCTCTGGGATGTCTTGATTCCTCCTGTTCCCAGTCTGTTGGAGGAGGAGGGGATGGCTCGTACCTAGTTGGCTTTCTCTTGAAATGTCTATCGTCGTCGCTTGACTCACAATCAAGCGAGGAAGCAGCACTCCTCCCACGACTGCTCGTCATTGTTGTTGTGACTGTTTTTGCCTTGTAGTCGTTGTAGTATCCGTTGGATGATGCCTTGTGATGTGTTGCTGGAGCACCAGAGTCACTTGGTGGTGGTGCGGCTTCCTTGGAAGAGTGCAATTTTTGTTTCTTCGTCGTCTCTTCCTCCGGGAAGCTAATGCGAGAGAACACGCTTGACTTTTGCTTGCGATCTGCAGCTGCACTGGCAGCGGATTTAGCAGAGGCTTCAGAGGCTGCTCGGGACTCTGAATGTTGATGATGATGGCGATGGTGGCCATGGTCATAGTGATCATTATTTTTGTCCTTGTAAATATCATGATCATAATGCTCAGACTTTCTTTTGCGTGGCGGCAGGCAAGGTGGCACTGCATTCCTTGCAATGTCGGGAGAGCTATCAGATCGGCGACGATTCTGGTTGTGTTCACCCGTAGAAGTTTGGGGTGCAAACTTCTGCACGTTATAAGAGAGTCAGACATAATTTGAGTATTTATCTTCTCAATAAAGAAAGTGAAATGTTTAAAATAAACCATTCAATAATTATCTATAATACACGGCTAGATATCTGATAATGTTCTCGGATAAAGAAAAACTTATAAAAAGATTTTCACTACGATTTCATTCCAACTGCAGAAATGACAAAGAAAAAACTCCAAAGAAATTAAATAAAAATAGTAAAACCAATATTAACAGAAGCACCCATGAAATCAAGGCCAAAGTTTGAAGGCATGAAACTAGAGGAACAGACACTCATCATAGCATTGATGCAAAAAAAAAAAAAAAAAAACCACGCGTGTTTTTCGGCATTGATGCAGCGCATGCCTGAAGCAAGAATGAAATGATTTTATCCATGTTTTACTATTCGACAGATAATACAAACATGCAAGAAAATTCTGTTCTTTTTTATAAACGATACGAGTGTCTAATTTAGCTTGCATGCATCTCGATAAATCTCCCAAAAACTTTATTTAGCTACTACATTTTGGTTGTCAGAAAAACATCACCAATTGGAAAGAAAAACCAAGAAGAAAAAAGAGAACACAGTTTACACGAAGATAAAGCAAGAAAAAGAAACCCTATCTAAAAGATTCTAAGGTTTCTTTCTTTCCAACAAAATCAACCACATAAATTCCCGAACAAGATTCTGCCGAAGGGTTTATCAATGCAGCATTATTTTCCTTTGTTTATCTTACAGGTGAAAAAAAAAAATCAAGTGGCATGTAACAAACTTCTCTTTTCCTCTGCCAACTTTTACTGTTCTCTTGACCAAATTGATGCCACAAGGAATTCAAGACAGAATTAGAAGTGCTATAGAGAACATGACATACAGATTTTTGTTTCATTGAAGGGCCATCACCACTGCTACTCACTTCCCTTCCGAATTCCCGATCTTTTGGAGGCTCCCGCTCCCTGCTGCAAGATGTTTAAGAATAAAGTTAGAAAAAAAAGTTAATTAAAAAAGACTGAAGTTACATACTTGCACCCCCAAAGTTATTTGAAAAATAAATTAAGTTAGAAAAAGAAATTAATTCAAGTCCAAACTGCATATGGACAAAGCTAATCCTCAGTTGTTTAATTTGTTCATGTGCTAGTGTCAATCAATTGCAACTAAAAAAACACTTGCACCCCAAAGTTATTAGAACAGACACGGCAGTAATTACACTTATTAGTATTTTATTTCTTTTATAACAATCCAAGCTTCAGTGAGAAAGAACAGGATAAATATTTTTTTTAAGAAAATGAAGAGAGAAGAGGAGAAGAACGGGAATTAAAGCTTCGTATTACGTTTCAATCCGCCTCTCGTTTTCTTGCTTCCTCCTCATACTAGCTTTCCGAGCCTCAAATTCCTCACGACTCATTGCAGGAGGTGCAATATTCATACCCATGCTGCTGAAGTCCGCAAGATCCCTAAATGTGTACAATATCAAAATATCCTCAGTAATGATATAAGCCAATGAGAAATTTAAACAGTCTTGTTTGATAAAGTAGCACAAATATATAGAACAAAGTAGATCTCATTCAGTATCGACATTGCACATCCAGCTAAGCACAACGAATGGAAACCAGTTGATTTAAGGTCTAGTAAAAAGAGGTAATATAGTTCAATAAGATTTCATTTGAAAATTCCTTTGAAAAAAGTGTTTTTGAAGATAGGAATACCAAATTATATTGGGAGTGCCCGATCTTATTCCGAGTAAGACAAGGAATGTTAAAAACTATTAGGACTTAGGAGTAAGATAATGATATGGGCCTATAAATGAGAGAGCCTGAAGAAGGGCTAAGATAAATGAAGATATTGAGTGGGTGATTGATTAGAGCTTGAGAGTGATACGCTCCGGAGGGAAGGTCAAAGTACCTTGAACAAGATATTTAGTTTTTATCAAAAAACAGAAAATGCTCCTTAAACACTTGGGGTGTGTTTGGGGCATCGGTTGGGTTATTATAAACCGTGGCCATTATAAACAATATTTGGAATGCAGGTTATTATAACGAAATTATGATAAACACCGTTTGAAGTACATGTTATTATTAATAACAGAGTTATGATTGTATTTAGGGTGCATATTACTATTCTGCAGTTCTTAAAAATAACTTGGACATATCTTGTATATTGGTATAGTTGTGTCCTAATAGATAAATATATTGGTATAGTTCTAATTTGAGAATCTTGAATAAATATGAAAAGAAATATTCAAATAATACATTTCATTTTGGAAAGGAACATATCTTGTTAGAAAAAATGGTGTTAAATAGCCAAAAGGAGCAAAACTTCGATAGCATCATGACCCAGTAACAAGAGGTCACAAATTCGAATCTCTTATCTTCCATGATTGAATTAAAAAAATGGAGTTAAACAGTGAAAATGATGGGATCGAAATCTATGTAAATGAAGGCATGTTTTTAGCCGGGAAATCAGAGCTTCTCTACTATACCCGGGATAACCATGCCCGTCCCTAGGCCAAGCACCAGAGACATTGAAAGAATGGAGACAAATTAATATCACAGGTGAGTCTCAAACTGAGGATCTTGAGGGGAGCACACCTTCAAAGCCCAAGTCTTCAACCACTATGCCAGCCCTTGAGGACAAATAAAGGCATATATTGATATTAGTTGATTTTTATTTATTAACTCTTTTTTTTTTTTTTGAAACAAGGTAACCACGCTCGTCCCTAGGTCAGGCACTGGAGACATCGAAGGAGTATGTAACAGGTGAGTTTCGAACCTGAGACCTTGAAGGGAGCATACCTTCAAAGCTAAATTCTACAACCACTCTGCCACCCCTTGGGGACTTTATTTATTTTTTTAATTCATGGTTATATAAGAAAATCTACATAAATGAAAATAATTTTCTAGTTTAATATTGGTCATTACTTCAAACAATCACAAGGTAATAAACATTATACAGAAACTATTGAATGTATTGATAAAGTAGTTATTCATAGGGAATCTTAAAGAAAATTCACAGTCAATATTCATAATGATATTAAATAAAGACCCTAAACTGCCGTTTACATAACTGGGCTCAAACCCTTTAAAAGGAGAGGAGAAAACTCTTCAAGACACTTCAATGTTCAAACAGGCTTTCAAAAATCATTAGGTAGCTAGCAATAATTTATTTGTGAAGTACTTTTAATTAGTCAAAACTCAAAAGCACCTTTAGTCTCTATAGAATAGTGAAAAAAATCCAAATCACTAAAAAAAACTCATAATACACCAACCAACCCTTGCTCTTAAATTCAAAAGTTCTTATCATTTCATTCCAACTACATATACCACACAAATTATGTCATTCCTTCATAAATTCATTAAATACTCCATTTCATATTCTTGATACTTGTATAAAAAAAAAACTTGCATTTCATATATAAACTATGAAGACATACCTCTGAGGCGGAGCAACAGGAAACATGTAATTTTGCATTCCAAATGGATCCTGAGGCATGACAGGTCCAAATGGCATGTCCAAGGGACCTAACCCATAACCACCCATGTACGGCATCGGAGGAGGAGGAGCAGCATATGAAGACATATATCCATCAAAACCAGGTTGCATGCCGGTCCAATATGGATTATATGCCGTTGGGCCAGCCATGGGCATCATGTAATTCTCCGTTGCAAAATCTTGAGAAGTTTTCCACTGAAAATCTGAAGAACATCCAAAAATAATATCCCAGAAATAAGAGCCAAATCAACCAAGTTTTTAATAAATAAGAAACTTTACATGCCAAAACTGTCGAAACGTGTAACAGATTTGATTACCATTTGCAGGCATGCGAACTTTCTTCTTCTTCTTTTTCTTAACTGTATCAAAAAAAAATGTTAATAAGTTTCAATCCAAAACTGTAGTAACATTAAAACACATGGTGTGTGCCACCAAATTCACTTCTTTAAATTACATTCGGGGCATAGAAAAACCAACACAATTCAAACAATCACACTATTCCTCATAAACATTACCTGCCTCACTAGCAGTAGCAGCCATCTTCTGCTGCACTTCTTCATCAACTATTAAAGCGCTCCCTTGTGAAGCGGGTTCCTTCACACTCATCGACTCATGTGTAGCTTCTGATTCGTCAACTAATTTTGTGGCAATCACTTTCTCGGAGGTTGGAGGTCCAGAGGTAATAGCCTTTTCCTCCTCTACCTCCTTGGTGTTTGTAGTCTCTCTGTTGAATGACAGTACAATTTTGTCTCCCTTTGAAGCAGCAGATAAGGTAGGGGAAGGAATCTTTGGCTGTGCGACGCGAGCAGATTCCATATCTAAACACGAATTATCGATCGGAATAAGTCGTATTAAGGCAAAAAAAAAATTGCTTCTAAATGAAAGACCAAGGGTCCAAAAATATAAAATGCATACCTTGCACCTGAAAGGTGCTACCAGCATTATCAGCACTACTATTACAACCAGACTCCAGAATACGATTGATTGTGTCCCTGACTGTCTTATTTGGCAAGAGATCATCTGCAAGAATGTTGGTTGCTCCACAAACACATGCTGACTTAGAGTTAGAGATAATGTGATCCCTAATGCCTGTTACAAATATTTTACACATTCAAAAAACCTAGCTTTAGTATATGCATCATGCATGAAACTTATGAGGCATGCATAACGGAACTCGCAGTAATTAACAGGATCAAGAACACTGAATTCTAAACAAATAGATGAAGGAAATGGAGTTCAAAACTCCAGGAGTTATAAAGCAGTAAGAACCACATGATAGTGATAGTTTTTTTTTTCTTGAGTTCGACAGCAATTGGGGGTGGGGAGATTCAAACCCATGACCTCTCAGTCATGGAACATACTTATGTTGGTCATGATAGTAATAGTTACAAAATGGTGATCTTACATTTATCACAAAAGCTCATAAAGCAACACTTGCTTGTTAACACAGCATCTTTCATAACCTCCTTGCACAGAGGACAGTGAAGCTCGGGGGGCAAATCACCAACTGAACGATTGGAAGGCATTCCTTCAATCTCCTTCTCAAAAACAGCCCTGTTTCAGTTCAGATACAATAAGTGAAGGGCTATGGCTAGAATCGACAAAATCAACAATTAAAACTGAAACACAGAGGAAAATATATCTTACTCATTCGGCCTCAAGACTGCTACAGCGCCACTTGGCAATGCATATGAACCATCCGGAGTGGCCATCAGCATAGACTTCGGAATCCCAGTGGGAGGCTTTACTCTTTTTACATCATAATTTGGATCTCCATTTGTGGGGCAGTGTTGAATGAAGTGCCCTGAACACAGAAATTAATGCACATTCAGATCACCGCAAAACAAAAATAAATGTCTTCAATTATATGATTTAGGCGTATAACATTAAAACAACACAAAAACATTAACACACCAGGAGTTTTGCACCTATGACACACATATCCCTGTGGAGGTGTCTTCCTTTCAAACCCTGCACGACCTCAACAAATGACAGAGATTAGAGATGAGTCACGATTTTTTTTTTCTTTACATTTAGAGGTTTAAGCCGATGGCAGCAACATAGCCATTAGCCATGGCCATGACAGGAATCATTTAAAATAATGCAATATAAATTTGTCAGGGACAAGTCCATACCAAAACCTCGTCCTCCATTTCTTCCACCACCACCTCTCCCAAAACCCCTACCAGGACCAAATGCATCAGAACCTTGACTGCAATCCATAAATGCACGTTGGTAATCAGGATCTATGATAAATAAAAACAACACAGCTGATAATTGCATCAATGGTAAAATGTGACTCACTGTTGCCAATCTAAGACCGGAGTGTCAATTAAGGCCTTAATCTTGCTGTCCTCGTCAGCTTTATTGGTAGGGAGTGCATCTGGAATTGGATTACTCGGCTGAACTGGAAGCGCTTCAGGAATTGCATACAAATCATTACCAAACTCATCCCACTCAGAATCTTCAGGCTGTTGCATCAAAAGACATCAGTAAAAGGATTGTCAAAGGAGTTACATTATATATTACTGAATTAATACAATTTCATGATATGAAGACTAAGGCTCACAAATCTCAGGGCAGATGATGAATCTGCAAATGGAACAGTTGACTTTTCTTGTTCGATCTCTTCAATTTCATTTTCCACTTTTGACCTGCAAAACCAGAAACACCTTGATTGAGTCAAATCTTCAAAAGTTCTCTCCATAAGAGACTGACTTCATATTTGCATTTCCATGGCCAGGAGTTTCTTTTGTTTATAGTTTAATGTTTACGCAGCTCACTCATAACACAATGAACATCTTCCTCTTACAAGAAAGGAAGGATGTCCATTGAAGAAAGAGATGATCTGATATATAAATTAGAAAAAACGAAACACACATGTAACACCAACTTATACAAAAACCATTTGGTTAAAGGTTCAAGATCGTACTCTTGTTTTGTAACAATGGGTAACCGAGGTCTTCCAGGAACACGACGAATTAAAACTGAGGTATTCTTTGGGATCAACATAGCATCATCAACATATTCTGAAAATTTCAAAGGAGATAACAGAATCTATAAAACACTAATAAGATATCACAATCCAAAAACCAGACTTAGAATACTTGATTCTCCATAGACGGTCACAAAAACCCCCCATTATTAATCTTCCACATTAATGCGAGCATAATCGCCAAAGCTAAACAAAACTTATTAAAATAAACAAAATCCCAGTCAAATTCAACAGTTTTTCATTCTATAAAAGCCAAATTCACTTGAGCATTCATGCAAGAAGTGTCCTCATGAAAGCCAGGAATTTTAAACAATAGAAATCAAGAAAAATTTCCCAAAAAATTAGAGGAAATAATTAGTGATTGACACTCGTCTAAACCGAAACCCATGATCGTTTTTCAATTGTTTCTATGAAAATTAGGCAAATTCAATTAGAACCAAAACCCACCTTCATTAGTCTGGGCGTTGGTGACCACAAGGTCAAAATCAGTGCCCCTTCCCAAGTGCTTTGATTCAAATATTTTTTCTTTCAAAGTACCAACTGAGATGAAAGGACCGTCCATAGCAATAGAATCATAATCTCTTGCACTCTTAAATTTATAATACACCGCCATAGCACTTTTTTTCTCAAAATTTAATATATAAAAAACCAAATGAACAAGCAATGAAATTAAGGGAATGGAACGAAGAAGAAAAAAATAAAGTTCAAAGGCCTTGAGAAAAAAGGGCCTTATATATAATAACTCGAACAACTGGAACAAAATACAAAATATCAAACACTTTTCCCTTCAACCGGGATGCAACAAATCGAACTGCCGAAAAGTGGGGCTGAAATCCCCGTTAATCTCGTCCGAGAAAAGCAGAAGAAATCTCCGTGGGTTCTGTTCCGCCGTAGGATGATAAAAACCTCCTCTCGATAGATCGTTGGAGCAATTGTAGTGGAAGAGCTCGTCGTGATAAACAAAACCCTAAAAGCCCCCACCGAAGCAAGCAAGCACCAGGAATCTTCAGGCCGATCAGGAAAAAGGAAAATCCAACGGAATCGGAGATATTATCTTCGCAAATCGATCGATGAACAGCAGCGGCAAGAGATCAAGTCAGGTCTTCAAATCAGCACAACAATCGTGAAACAGCAATCGAGATCCAATAAATCCAGTGGCGATAGATAATAATAGATGAAAACGAGCGGAGATCAGTCGGATTCTTCAACGGCGCGGCGGCGGAGGAGGCAGAAATCCATGGAATCAGAGGGGCGAATCGGCGAGCTAGGGTTAGGAAATTGGGGGAATTGGAGAGAGAGAGAAAAGGGCGTGGATTTTTGGAAGAGCTTGAAAAAATAAGGTTACGAGAATGAAGGGCCTCTATTTGTAGTCCAGAGAAAGATATTGCTTTCCTTATCAATTTCCGAAATACTTTTTTTTTTTTTTTTAAGCCCGCGTATTATTTATTTTATTTTATTTTCTTAGCCGCCTTGCGTTGTTTTCAAGCCGCGTATTTATTTTTAATTTCAGCCACATATTTTTTGGGTACATAATTAATTGATGTGTGCGATGGTTAGGAGATCTTTGGATGAGGTTAGTTAAACATTTATGGAAATTCTAGCAAGATTAATCAAATATGAAAATTAATTATAAATATTCTCACTTTAAATATATATATGTATATATATAACTGAATGGCGAATAATTTTATCACCAAATCACAGGATCAATCCAAAAATATTTATGTGTCCCCCTCATGAAGAACTAGAGTTTAAAAATGAGTTTGTAAACACGAGATTTCGACCGATATGATAGAATCGAGACACGTGTAAATTAAGAATTTGTATTTGTATATTGATTTGAATATGCACGAATGTGAGTACAATCTCTAATTTATTCCTCTCATTTTTTCTCTCTCATATACAAATATCTCGAGGGCTTCATAGCTTGTTCTCGAGGTGGAATTTATCTCAATGGCTTTGCAGCTTGTTCTTGAGGTTGAATTTGTCTCGAGGGCTTCACAACTTATACTCAAGGTGGGCTTTATTGATGTTGGATCGGTTTTTGACTTGTTGATCTTCGATCGATTATTGAATTATTGATCTTCTTCGATGATCCATCTTTGACTTGTTGATCTTTGATTGGTCTTCGACTTATTGATCTTCTATGTGGATCGGTCGTTGACTTGTTGATCTTTTATGTTGATCGATCGTCGACTCGTTGATCTTTGATCGGTCTTTGACTTGTTGATCTTCTATGTCGATCGGTCTTTGACTTGTTGATCTTCTATGTCGATCAGTCGTTGACTTGTTGATCTTTGGATAGGTCTTTGACTTATTGATCTTTTATGTTGATCGGTATCTGACTTGTTGATCTTTGATCGATCATCGACTTATTGATCTTCTATGTGGATCGATCGTTGACTTGTTGATCTTTGATCGGTCTTTGACTTGTTGATCTTTTATGTTGATCGGTCGTTGACTTGTTGATCTTTTATCGGTCTTTAACTTGTTGATCTTCTATGTCGATCGGTCGTTGACTTGTTGATCTTTGGATTGGTCTTTGACTTATTGATCTTTTATGTTGATCGGTATCTAACTTGTTGACCTTCTATGTCGATCGGTCGTTAACTTGTTGATCTTTGACTTCTTGATTGGTTTCTAACTTGTTGATCTTTGAATCGGTCGTTGACTTGTTGATCTTTGATTGGTCATTGACTTGTTGATCTTCTTTGAGGATCGGTCTCTGACTTGTTGATATTTGATCGGTCGGTGACTTATTGATCTTCTTTGATGATCGGTCTTTGACTTGTTGATCTTTGGAGTCTTTGACTTGTTGATCTTTGGATCGGTCGTTGACTTGTTGATCTTCTATGATGATCGGTCTCTGACTTGTTGATCTTTGATCGGTCGTTGACTAGTAATTTCTTGATCTTCAATATGGTTTTGGACTTCAAAAGGGTGTTTGATCCTTCGAGATTTGGAGAGTCTTCATTACGGTGGAATTCTCTCTGGAGCTTCACATCTCTACCCTTTTCAAATGAAGGAGAGCTCTTATATTTATAGAGCTCATATGGACCATGGGCTTGGGCCTTGATGGGCCTGACCTCTTTGATTTGGACTTTTTGGTTCGGTTCACTAAACAAACTTTGGTCTGATTTAATTTTGACTCAAACTTGATGTAAACCAAATTTTTAGCTCAAACTTAATTTTAGAAAATATTGTCCCAAAATTAAATATAATTTCGTCATTAAATTTGGGATAATGGCGTGGCAATCTATGGTTGGCCGAAATTTCTCGGTCAACAGAGTTATTTTAAATAATAATAAATGAATGATTATAAATGAGTTATTTTTAGTAGTTACCAAAAAAATTATTAGAATTTGATTTTTTTAGTAGTTAATAAATACTCATTTTAATACCTTCAAAAAAAAAAAAATACTCATTTTAAATTTCTAGTAAATTCAATGAACAGACACCCCTTTATAATAATATGTATTGTTTTTTCCTTTTTTTTTTTTTTGAAACAAATATGTACTAACTATCTAAAGAGTCTAATTATACTATTTTTATTTATACAATTTATTATAGATTATATATGTTTAATTTTTTTTTACAATTATAATAATTTTTTAAAAATATTTGATACCTCTAACATATATAATATTTAACTCGCCAAACTTCATTCATTTTATTGAAACGTTTCAACTACCAATTTAATATAGTAAACAAAAAAACAATTTTTTGCTAATCATTAGTGGTGAAAGAAATGTCCAAAAACCAAGTGAATCGAACCGAACTGATCAAGTGGTTCGGTTCGGTTTTTAGAATCACACTGGATAGATTGGTTCAAAAATCAGAAAACCGGAAAAAATTTGGTTCGATTTGGTTTTATATGGAAAATTCAATATAAAACCGAACCGATATGTATATAAATATGAAATTAAAAACCCTAACTCCCTTCCTTACTTCCCAACAGCCGTTCTCGCGTCGCATCCATCATCCTCAACTCGTTCTTTTCGTCGCCATTCTTAATCCTTGCCCGTTCTCAACGCCTGCTACGTCAAAGCATTTACTCCATTCTCAACACCTGCTACGTCGCCGGGAACCCTAGCCCTTTCCAATCGATATGCCGCTGTTCTCAAATCGTGCGGCGGCCGTAGTTGGATTCTCCGACCGATCTGTCGAACGATTTGTCGATCGTTCTCAACGTCTGGTACGTTCATTTTCATTTTTTCCTCTGTTTTTGGATTGTTTTTTAGTCAGCTGAGACTGTAAGTTGTAGTTTCAGTTTGTTTGATTTGTGACCATGATTTTGTTAATAAATTTTGGTAAAACGGTAAGATTAGCAAGCTCGATTAAGCTGACTGATCATGTATTAACAAATGAAATTGTGAAATAAAGTATGAGTAATGAGTTTCTTATTTTACAAATGAAAATTTTAGTTCGCACGCAGCTGGGATGGTGGGAATATGAATGAAAAATAAATATAACATTGTGGTGCACAATTTTGATATCAAAACAAAAATTTGTGAATTTGTACCCCACTTGAATCGGACATTGGATTGCATCTATTAAAAACCGATTCAATGGTTCTATGTTTATCAGACATTGGATCGGATCAATTTTTTAAAAACCGAAGATATCGGTTCGGTTGTCGGATTGATACAAAATCGACAAAAATCGAACCAAAATCACCCCTACTAATTATAAATAGCGATTTTCTTTAAAGACATGTTTGGCTATGGTCGATCATAAATAACAACCCAACTCTTCTCATTTCTTATCCAACTACCTAATTAGGTGGATCATAAATTATTTTATCACATATTCAATTTAAATTCAATTTTTTTTGATGAAGAGGCCAAAATTTACCCACCGAATTTTGGGTTCGTGTGTGTATGTTTTGAAAAATTAAGTTTTTGCTAAACTCATACATTAATTTTAATGCAAGAGGAGTAAAAAAAGCACCTTCGTGATTTATTTAATTAAGAAAAAGTTAAAACTAAGATTCAGTTCAAAAAATTTCATTATTTTTTGAAATGTCATCGAATATAAGTAATAATTTCGTTGTCTTGTGATAAATTAGATCAAAGTCATAATCACAATTTGATAATTTCTTTGTTTGATAGTAAATTAAATTAATAATATAATCACTAATTTTTTTTTAAAAAAAAAAAAAAAACTATGATCACTAATTGGATTCTTTATGATTTAAAAAAAATTAAAATTGATTAGATTCTCTATCCTCACACGGTGCCACGTGACTACTTTTATTTAATCGTTATTTCCTTAGAGCCCAAGGAATGTAAAAGGTTACTCCGTCAAAAGATAATAAATAAAATGGAAACAATCGTATCTTTTTTTCTTTTTTTCTTTTCTTTTTTTTAAATTGTCATTTTTTTTATTCTGTTTCTTTCTTTTTCAAACTAACATTCGTTTTTCCTTTTCGTATCTCAAATATATATATTTATTGTTTTCCAAATTCCATAACCATCAGATTTTTTATCTGGGACATTTACACGATTCGCCTAAAATAGGAAAGTTATTAAAATTTTGGTTAAAATTTAAACTATTAGCAAAATAGTTTCCCATTTAATAGAAAAAAAAGGGGATTAGAAAAATCAAAATATTTCCTCAATAACAGTTTTTTGAAAACGTTCCATATATATAGAAGACAAAATGGATGTATTCATGCTAGTCTTCATTTTCGTAATCGGTAGTCTTCAATCAATTTTCGTAATTGGTAACCTTCTACTGATAGATTCAATTAATTTGTTGATAGTTTTCAAGTATGATAGCTTTAATTACGAGTTCTAGCGGAGGTGATGTGAATCTCGCTCATATTTCTCATCCAACGACATGCTTTAATCTCCGGCCGATCTCACATTGTTTTGACTATACGTGATTATGCCCCATCATTTGCTCGTTTTCTTCCTTCTGCCTCGCGCACTTCACTTCGAACAACTTCGGTGCCATTCTCTTCACTTCCTACATCTCCTCGCTCACGACATCGTCGTCTTTTGCCACAAGAGCTACGTCTTCCATTACAACTGTTGATGGAGACATGAAAAGAATGTAAGCATACATGGATTGAAAAAAAAAATGAGAAGAACAAATGGTGAACGAAAAGGGAAAGAGAAAGATAACTATTTAGGTCATGTCCGACATGACCTAAATATTAATGCCTATATATGTGGCTCAATATGGACTATAAATTATTTTCTCTCTCTTTTTATTTTTTAAATTTAAAGTAAAATAATGTGTAGTTCTAAATATTTCTCTTAAAAAATTGAGGCACAAGCAAAAAGTTTGTGAAATGATAATAGTTTACTAAAAAAAAAAAAGTTTGTGATGACCTATTTTAAGAAACTATTTACAAATATATGGAAAATTTAAATATTTGCAACTCTATTTTTTCATATATTATTAATTAGTAAATGTAGTACCATTGTACTCCTAATACAAGCAAAAAGTTAGTATTTATTGATATTTTCGTCATTTATCATCATTAGTTTTTGGGAAATTGCACCATTTAGCATATTTTGCAATATGTATTTTAATTATAGCTTTTTTATTAAAATAATTCCCACATAGCAATTTTTGGATCCATTTTCTGTATTTTCCCATTTTACCTTCTCTTCATTTCTTCTTCATTTATCTTTCTAGAAATATTTAGGTCATGTTTAAGCATGACTTAAATAATAATGCTAATATGAGTCACAAACTATTTTTTTTTTTTTTTTTTTTTATCTTTTTATTTTTTAAATTTAAAATAAAATAATGTGTAGTTTGTATCCATATTTTGAAAGTAGGGGAATACTAACAAATTTTTAAAAACAAAAACAAACTCTTGAAAGTTATTTTTTTAAAAAAGTTGAAAGTTATTATTTTTGTTTTGAAGGAAAGATGGATATATTGTAGGTACGGTCAAATATATTGTAATAAATTTAAGTGAGAATATGTTTAAATTTAAAAAACAAAAAACAAAAAATCAAATGGTTATCAAATGCCGGGCCTATGATGTTGATAAAAAAAAATCAACACAATGGTTCAAATCTTTTGAGTGTTGTTATTATTATTATTATTTTTTTTTTTTAGACCTGTGTTGTTAAATTTAGCATAAAATGCTGAACATTTTAACATCGGTTCAACATGAGACTAATTATTTAAAAGAAACATGAGACTAATTTAATTTCTGTTGAGAGGTTAAAAGGCTGAATCACTCCTGAAAAAATGACACAGTGGTTGAAAACTTATGTTTTGAAAATATATTTTCTTTAAAGTCCTAAATTCGAAATTCATTTATGATATTACTAATTCGATATCTCCGTTGCCTCACTTAAGGACGGTTGTGATTATCCTTATTTCAAAAAAAAATTAAAGGCCAAAATTAAAACTTTAAAAGTGTATGGACTAAAATCCCCAAATACAGATTACAAAGTCATTTAAAAGTTTACAAGCATTATAATTGAATGGCCAAAATATTATTTTTTAACAATGATTTTGGTTGATTAAAAAAAAAAAAAAATTATGTTCTTTTTTTTTTTTTTTTTTTTTTTTGGAGAATCAATGATTTTTGTACCTGAGTAAACCAACAATGTAGTTTATTTTATTTTCAAAAAATAAATAATAATAATAATAAATCAACCAACAATGTAGTTATAGCTACTAATGGTCAAATAAATAAATATCCAAAATCAATTTTGATTAAATTTTCACATTAAGGATTAGATATGTAGATTTTTTTCATTTTTCATTTTATTAAATATTTACATGTTTGGTTAAAAAAATAAATAAAAAATATTTACATGTATGAAAGTACATACTTTTGATTATCTCATACATAATAATGCTTAAACTGTTACAAATTTAAAAAGATATAAAAGATTAAATTGTTATAAAAAATAAATGAATATATATATATATATATATATATATATACATTTTTTTTCTTCTTGAGAATAATAAAGATGAATATTCTACCTTGAAATGAATGAAAGTACAGAGATAAAATTAAAAATTCAGATATCAAACATCCCGAACATTTTTTTTAAAAGAACTGAAATTCTAAAATAATTAAAATGCTAGAATAGTTTAATGGTCCACACATTTTATTCTACGTATCGACCAATCAAAAGTCGTTAAGGGTGTGTTTGAGACACTGATTTGATTATGATAGATGGAAGATTATGATAAGCGATGAATTAATATAAATGATATTTGGGGGGCATGTTATTATAACATGAGTTATGATAAACGGTGTTTGAGGGGTTGGTTTTGTAACAAAAATAATATATGTAAGGTTTGGATACACGGACACGCAGATTTAGATAAACAGACACGCAAGTTTAGGTAACCACCGACTATAATAAACAGTGGGACAAACATGAATTAGATTATTATAATCAACATGTCCGTTTACATAAACAAGGGCCAAACACACCCTAAAAGGGTGTTTGAGGTAAAAGTGAACTAAGAATAATTATAGAGACGACAAGAATTACGATAAGAATATAATAATTATTGATGTTAATTATTAATTTTATTGAAGCCAAACAAGTTACGGGAAGGGCAAATGAACTATTGCTCAACGACATTAATATATGTTCAATGACCAAGAAGTTATGAGTTCGAGTGCACACCTCCAATTAATGTAATAAAAAAAAAAAGTTGTTATCATGTAAAAAAAAAAAACAATTATGAAGAAGTAAAATGAAAATTATGATAAAAATGAAAAATAGTGAAAAAGAATGAAAAAGGTGAAAAAGTAGTTGTAAGAAAAAAAAAACCAATATGGGAATTAAGGTAAAAAATTATTTATCTCTAAATTATTTTCATCTTGTTTGTCCTAAATAATAAATAGTAGAAGAATTATAGAAGAATTAGTTTGAGGGATTAAAAGTGAGGTTATTTTAAGTATTTATAAATTTGAATTTTAGTAATGATTCATTTAGATGTAGTTATTTGTAGAAAGATTGTTGTTAATATGTTGTTTGGACAAAGATTTTTTTAGAAAAATTGTATTTGATGTGATTATGAACGAGTGATTATGTTGAAAAGTTAAAAATACAAAATGGACCCGTTATTATTTAATTATAAATCAGTTTAATATGGGCTCTGAAAATTAACATTTTTCCGTCTCTCCAAATAAATAGTAAAAAATGAAGATTAAATTTTTGAATGAGTAGAAAAAAATAATTATTTTAAATATTTAAAATGAGGGATTATAATACTAAAAAAAAAAAAAATAGATACTTTTTAATCTTTATTTGAGCCTGAATAAGATAACTGTACCTAGCTCGAAAAAAGTACAGTCCTCACCAACACCGACGCGCCACGTGTCAAGTTCCAAATGGCAAATATTTTTAAATTTAATTATCATTAATATTGCTTCAACGAAAAGGAAAAAAAAGAAAAGAAAAAGAAAAAAAGCATTCCCAAATCCTTTTCTTATCTCTCTCGTTTTCTCTCTCCTCTGTGTTGTTGTTGGCTTTTCAATCTCTCTCTTCTGACATCATTTCTCACCGTCGATTTGCCCAAACCCTAATTTCGATTCTCGGCGAAGCCGAAGCTCTTCTTCGTCTTCGCTTGCTCGCTGAATGCAGGTTAGGGTTTTCAGGAACTCAGAGTCGCGAATCCTTACACTTGGTGGTGCGGTTGAGGTTGAAGGTTAGGGTTTTTGTTTGAAGCAGTAGATGACTGTGAGACCAGGGAAGAGCTGAGATCGGACGGGCTGGTTTTCATCACCGGATGGAGGGAGGTAGCTTCTCTACACTTACTTCTTCTGGTACTCTTCATTTCCTTTTTTTTTTTTCAAAAAATTCTTTAGGGCTTGTTTATCATATGCCTTTTTTGGTTTTTGTTTTTCGTTGCGATTATTTTGAAACGACGAGATGTAGGGGTGGATTTGTGGATTAAGTTCTTGAGGATTTTCTTTGAAGTTGTCCCGAGATTAGTTTTCGTTGAATTTTAGTACTTTTTGATTCATGCTAAATGTGATGGTCTTGGAAAGTTGGGATTGTGCCTCTCAGCTTCTCCACATCTCGATTATTTTCTTAGAGGACACTTGGATTACCTTAGTGGTTGTTAATAAAACCCGTTTATTGTTGGAGATGAATAAATATTGTAATTGTCCCCTAGGGGCGGGCGGCCTCGTTAGTAGAGGCTTGGAGATTATGCTTTTTTTTTAGAGATTCCAGGTTTGAAACCCACGAATGAGCTTAATTGTAAAATCTCTGGTTGTCTTCTTGGTCTGGGCCTTGGGATGGATGTGGGTGCCTCCTGATATGTAGTGGGGCAAAACTTTGATTCCTTGGTTATGAAAAAGAAGTATTGTAAGTGTTGACAGTTGACACTGACTTAGTAAGCTGTCCATGCTAGTCTTCCTACTTATTACAAGGTCTCATGGATCAAGAAAGGGTAGACGCCTTGCTGAACTAAATTAGCAATAGAAAAATGGACAGAGCTTTTTTGTATGGCAAAATTGTGGTAGGCTACTTGGAAGTTGGACGAAATGCTAATCATCGAGAAAGATTAATCAACACATCTATCTTCTAATGTAATATAATACCAAATCTACTGCACTTTAATGAATTTTTATATATCCAATAACAAGTTGAGGATAGAACTCTATATTTATCTACATTTTGCTGTGCGAACTTTTATTTTGAACATTCTCTGTATGGACAATTGATATATAGCATAATGATACACAGTGGTACTGTGGTACGTAAGGAGGTGGAAGATTTAATTGAATGGACATACAATCTCATTTCATGAATTGACCTTTGAGGTTCACAAGTCTCCTTGCTTATCACACTTGTCATCTTTTAAGCTGCAGAAGTACCTTTATCTCTCCTCCTTGTGTGCATGCTTGTTTTGCACTCTGCATAGTCTATTTTACACAAGTTTTATATGTTACCGCATAAATTTCACCAAAGAAAGCATGCAATCAACTTGTCGGTTATTTTAAGTCTCTTTTGGTTCTTGATTCAAATATGTGTTTTTGAACTTAAAGGAAGCAAATGGAAGCAATATTTAGTTAATCTTACTTTTCATTTTGCAATAAAATATTTTGGCAGTAGTTTCATATTTAACAGTGGCTCATAATTTTATGGGTATGTTGGGACCTTGGGTAATGTATTTAAAATACCATGCATACATAAAAAGTGAAAATAAAAAAAGGAGAAATCTCCATACCTCAAAGTAATGTGGCTAAAATATCTTTTCTTATCCTATCCCACCACATAGTATTCCTTCAAGTTTAAATGAATAAAAATGTTAGAAAGTACTTTTGTTTCCAATTCTACTTATGTTACCGTAATCATTCTTTTTTAAATGAATAAAAATGTTAGAAAGTTCACTTTTTTTTTTAAACTTATGTTACCGTAAATCATTAAACTCAAATAATCTATTGAGTTTAAATCCCTAGTTTATTAATGGTAAGAACCAAATAATTTTTTAGATGTGATTTTATAGACACTAGTTTCTTACCCCTTTTCTACATTATTATTAATTATGATAAAACTAACTTTATGATAAAAGTGAACTTATAGTCATTTCATACATTTGTAAAATTATGATCTCGCTTTAAGTTGAAAAAAAATCATTCGACGATTGCTCTTTTGTCCCAGCCCATGTCTCATCCATTTGCCTTTATTGGGTTTTGAAACGTTGGATTGTGGTGACCTTTTTCTTTACTTGAGGGGTTTTGTTGTATTCTTGGGAGAAGGGATGTTTGTACTTGAAATCCTAGCCCGCAGTGTTTTAATAAGTCCAAGGCACACTTAGGCGCACCAAAAGGCGCATGCTTTTTTACTTATGATGCACTATATAAAAAACACACATATATTTTTTTTAATTTTTATTTTTATATCAAGTGTGTGTACACAATAAAAAAACTTTCATGGGCATGAATGAAGTCTTAACCAAGAATAATATATAAAAAGTACTTATCATTTAACTATTAACCCTCACTTCATAGAAAGAAATGAAGTTTAACTAAGAATATATACAAAACATATATAAGATTCACATATTAACCTTTCATTTCGGCGAATATTGTCTTTGTGAGTTTAATAGTTATGTTATTTAAGATACTGAAATGTCTTGAATCAGTTATTTCGCGCTTCGAATGACTTATTAAGCGTGCCTCGCCTTGAACAACCTTGCACCTGGGTGCACCTTTTAAAACAATGCTAGTCCATACGAAGGGTTCTTATGTAAATCATTTTTTCTTTGTCTAGTCAATCCTTCTTCCTCAAGTGATTCGAGATTTGCCTCATAGTGGAAGGTAGAAATCTTAAATAAGGTTAATTAATACCTTGGATAAGGTGAGGACGCCTAACTTTATGGGGCTATTGGGTTGCGTCTTTTGCAGCAAGGTGGTTGAGGATCAAGATCTTGATTATATTCAATCGAGTTTTAACTATCATGGATTGATCTAGTGTTCAAATAAAAGCCTTAGATATCATAAAGTGCTTAGAGGTAATGAGGTGTGCTTAAGCTGACCTAGATACGTACAAATATCATCCCCAAAGGGTGGCACAAGTGGTTGAAGGCTTGGGTTTTGAAGGTGTGCTTCCCTTAAGGTCTCAAGTTCAAAATTCACATGTGACAATGACATTAATTTGTAGACACCTCCCATGTCTCCATTTCTTCGATGTCTCCCGGTGCCTGGCGTAGGGATGGACGTGGTTCCCCGGGTATAGTAGAGCAAAACTCTGATTTGCTGGTTTCAATAAAAGAAAAAATGAAAAAGAAAAAGAAGATACTTATGAATATCAAATATTTCTTGGAGTTGTGATTTTTCTTACGTAGTCTAGAACTGGTTTTGTGAGGAGTTAGTAGGTTTTGCTAGACATTGAGGCCATAGAGAAATGACCGGGGTTCCTTCTCTAGCCTGCCTTTTATGAGGAAGAAAAGATATATATTTTTTTGATAGGAAACATAAACTTTCATTGATGAATGAAAAGTTACAAAGTGGAGAAAAACATCATAGTTACAAAAAGCTTTTCCAATTATATAATAAGGAAGTTAAACTATAATCGTTGAAAGGATGTAAACTATGAGCTCAATTTAATGCAAGAACAGTTATGGATTCAAGAAAATTTCTCTCATGTTCCTTGTCATCAAAGAGTTTTGCATTCCTCTTTCTCCATAGAGACCACCAAAAAGCAATCAGAAAGGACTTCCATAGGATCTTCTTCTCATCTTTGAAAGGATGACCATTGATAGCAAAAAGGATCCAAATCTTGAATATTTCCAGGCTTAGGAAGAAAAGAAATTGGGGTTAGGTTAGTGGGTTTGTGTGCTATTTTGGGGTGAGAGGAACAATACAGTTCTTAGAGGGCTTGAGAAATCTTTGGGTGAAGTTTGTTCCTTTGTTGTTCTATATTTCTATGTGGGATTCTTTGATGAAACCGTTTTATAATTATACGAGGGGTTAGACCTTATTTTATTGGATTTGAGGTAGTTTGTTATCTTTCTTACAGGCTGTCTTCTTGTATTCTTTCATTTTTTCCCTCAATGAATCTTGTTCTTTTTAATGTAAAACCATCTATCATCTTCCCTTTTGCAATCATCGTTTAGTAATATACTCTTTTGTTTCTTTTCATAAAATATTTATAAAATTGTTTCTTTTACAAATGTAGGCAATCAAGGGTGCTTTATATGAGAGAACACTATCTCTCATTTCTCTCTTCTTTCTTTGTGTCAATGAAGTTACTCTTGTGAGATTTATGGATTATAGTAGTTGCAATGTGGTGAATGAGTCTTTCTTCATTAGGCGTCTCTCTCTCTCTCTCTCTCTCTCTCTCTTTCCTCTTTTAAACCATTATTCTTGGTGTAAAAGCTTAATATTGTGAATTTTATTGATTATGATTATAATTGTTGTGAAGTGGAAAACAAGTATTTTTTCATTAGGTAGTTGTTTTAGTATATATCTTCAAGTAAAGGTGCTTTGGGTAAATGTCTCAAATGCAATTATTTGGCTGACTTGGAAAGAATGGAATGCTTGAGTCTATCTCTTTTGTCCTTTTTGTGATCGTACTGTTCACGTCTTACAATTAGAGTGCAGCCTTACACAATTCCTTTTATAACCATTCCTTATACACCATCAACTTAGAGTGGAGTGCTTTATGTAGGTCTCTCTCTTGGGAATGGACGCCTTTTCCCTTTGTCCTTTAGGTTGGTTTTGGTTGACTTGGTGTTTTGAATTAAACTTCTTTAGTTTCTTATATAAATATATATAAAAGATTTCATTTCTGCATTGATTAAACAAGTCCAAACACAAGATGAAGGACTTCCATAAACACAAGATTAAAGAGTTCTGATAATAATATAAGTTGCATTATCTCTGTATTTTACTCCCTTCCAAGATTTTAAGAAAAGTATTTGGATTTTGAAAGTTTTCAATTCTTAAAGAAGAATTTATTTAAAATTAAGAAAATATTATCAGCTCTAATCCTTGTATTTCCCATATTTCTGAAGCAGAGATAAACCCATGGATTATGACGACAATGACTTTCAAAGCCAAAATCTTCATTTAGCTAGTGAAGGAAGTGCCAAATTTCCTCCCGTTCTTCGGCAGTATGCTCTCCCAAAGTTTGATTTTGATGACCCCCTTCAAGGGCATGTAAGGTTTGATAGCTTGGTTGAAACTGAGGTATTCTTAGGTATTGAGAACAACGAAGATAATCAGTGGATTGAAGATTATTCCCGTGGAAGTAGTGGGATAGGGTTTAGTTCTTGTGCAACGGAATCTTGTTCTATATTGAGACGGAAAAATGTTTGGTCTGAGGCCACTTCCTCTGAATCCGTTGAAATGTTATTGAAATCCGTTGGGCAGGAGGATATCAATCTCGCACCAACTGTTACTGGGGAGTCAAATGCTCATGAGAAGCTCGACTACTTAACCAACCCAATGGATCCTACTTTAAAAGATGATGGTTGTAATTTCTCTGAAATGGGTGATTTACAGCCTACATTACTACCAGATATAAGTCTTGGGGAATTGCATGATGTTAATGAGGACATAAGAGGGGAGCAACAACAACCTCAAAGGGATGATCCTACTAAATTTCAAGAGATTCAAACTGTTGATGGAAGTTTGGGTGAGGTTGCTCCTTGTGTTGTGCATGAACTTGTAGACATTGCAACTAGTGAGGGAAGTCCAGCTATTGAAGAAAACAGTAAGCAAACACGTCCAAGTTCAACCAGTACTTCTGCTGCCATATCATTGGAAGACAAAGGGCAAGATGATTTTTCTGCTTCAGGAAAGCATGTAAATGATTTGGTTTCTTGCAAGCAAGCAGACCTTGTAAAGTTGAGTAATCAGAAGATTGAACAACAATTAGTTTTCTTATGCGAGAATCCTGTTAATACACAAATTGGTAGTATTGAACAAGTTGTCAGTTCACATGCATTGAGTAAAGAAGACCAAAACCCTCTTTTATCACCCACAGTTGCAGCAGAAAGATTGGTTGTCGATTCTAGTATTGCTAATTTGCAGTCCCATGAAATTATGACCTCTAAGGGAGATTGTGTGTTCCATTCAGGTTGTGGAGAGGCTATGTCTGAGGTTCCTTCTAAAACTGAAAAGCTTGATGATACGATCTTGTGTAAAAATTTGGAGATTGGAAATCCATCTAAAGAAAACATGCATGAACCTACAGTTGCTGAAGGTGATTCTGGAACTGAGGCATGTGCAGGTGAAGGGAAAAACATTGATGCTGGAGTTCGTGCCTTAGGGCTTAAGATTGATTCAGTTGGCCAGATGGCTTATATACAGGGAATAGTTACTGAAGAGCAGCAATGTTTTCCCGCAGGCATTGAGACACAAATTAGTACGTTTGAGTCTTCTGCATCTGCGATGGAGGAAAGTAATTCCTCTAAGGTTATTGAAAGCATAAGTGGTCATGTCAGAGACATTCCTGATAAATTACCGAAGGAAACACATGATATTGTCAGTTCTAAGGATGTTCGTGTTTGCAGGCTTTCCTCAGAAAACTTATATTCTGAAAGTCATTTGCCACCTACCACTGTAGCTGAATCAACACAATTATGTGAGAAAAATAAACTGTACCAGCTGGGTAATATTCACGCTGAACATGCTTCTGTCAGTGACAAGGACAAAGGGGGGTTGTCTTCTGATTCTATTAGCGTGAATGGCGAGATTGTTGAGTCTCCTGTCACTGATAAGAGAATTGTATCCCCGTCTTTCCAACAGAGTGGTGTAGAAAGTGGGATGCTTGATGCAAAATTAGAGTCCAGTGCTAGTGATGCTGATGAATCAGGTATGTGATGTTCATACGCCATTTTTGTGGATGTTCAAAGTCGTGTAATCAGCTTCACTTTTGTCCAATTGGATGGCGAAGCTTGTTTTAAATCCTTTAGGGGTGTTTGTTTGTTGAATATATGGAGGATTTAAAATAAATATTCACTAACTCCTCAAAAAACCACATCCAATCAAGATTTTATAACTACTCAAAACAACTTCTCATTTTTTACTACTAAAAAAAATTCTTTATTTCTAACCACTCATTTCTAATCATTCATTTATAACTAATCCAAATAACTCCTCATTTCTAACCACTCATTTTTAATCATTTATTTCTAACTTCTCAAAATACTCATTTTTAACCACTCATTTCTAATCATTCTTTTTTAACTACTCATTTTATATCCACATTCAAAAAAGTAATTGTCTCTAACTCCTCTTCAAAAAACTCACATTCAAACGAGTTTTTGGCTACAACTCTCAATTTCTAACTACTCAAAATAACTTCTCAAACTAACTCCTGATCCAAAACCTCATCCAAATGCCTCCTTAGATTGCAATTTTTGTTCCTTTTTTTTTTTTTTTAAATTTCATACATCAATGGATATGTCTTGTTTTGTTTTTTTATTTATTTTTTAAATAAAAAAAGTCATACATGCAGCTTATTTGAGCCAATAATTTTTTCCCTTCCTTTTTCCTATAGTTGCAGTATCACTTTCTACATCTGATCATGCTACCGAGGCAGTATGTGGTACATCAGTTTCTACCCTTGAGAATGCCAATGGGAGAGCATGCGACACATTACAGGGTGACTCCTTACCTTTAGTTGAAGCTTTGACAGACAAAAAAGATGCTGATGCCAAAGAGGACTGGATGCAACCTACTGTAGTGGAGTTTACTCAATCAGATAGAGAAGAAGAAACTGTTGTGATGCCTTCTGCTGAAGGAAGTTTTCCTCTGTTGGATACGTCTCAACCTGTGGCGGAGTTTCATCCTCTTTCTCCAGCTGTAAAATCTGCTCCTGTCATTTCTGACCAGGGATTAGGTGGAAGTATTGATCAATCTATTTCAAAGAATTTGAATACAGAAGACTGCAACACAGAAATCCAATCTATTTCTCAAGCAGACGTTGCTAATAATCTTATCCAGGACTGTGGACAGGAAATGGACGTTGATCCAGCTTTTTTGAAGTCAACTGCCAAAGCATGTGATAGTGGTGTCAAGAAGTCAGGTATGCCCATTTGGATATACAATTCTGTTTAAATGTTTAAATTGTCATTGTGAAATTAAATCCTTAGTTTTCTTTATTACTAACTGTTGTGAATTTAATGTAATTCTTTTATATTTTTTTCTACGTTAGTCTTCCTACATTGTGTATTAATTATGGGAATGAATGAGCGTGGCTTGGAGTAGAAATGTAGAAGTCATTTCATGTTAATGGTGACTGGGATATGCTTACCTTCAGTCTAATAATTAATAACTAATAAGTTCCTTAATTGAGTTTTTGTCAATTTTTCAGAAGTTTCCTAGTTGAATTAGGCTTATTTTCCATTAAAGACAGTTGTAAGTTAGCCCACCTACCTAAGAAATAATTTCTTACAGGTCTTCTTGACACACAAATGTTGTAGGATCAGACGGTATGTCGCGTGAGAATAGTCGAGGTGCACGTAAGCTGGCCCAGACACTCATGGATATTAAGAAAAATTAAAAAATTACCCAATCTTATTTCAGATTCCAATTGCCAAAACGTTGGTAAAGGTTTAGAGACATGGGCACATAATGTTATTATGTGATTCCAGTGTATCTTAACCTTAGTTCATTGCACCTACATCCTTCTTCTGCCCTCAATTTTCATTATGAGGACAATGCGCTACATGCAACATGGTGCTGGTTGGGGAACTAGTCACGTGGCGGATGGCACCCTACTAGACACATACAAAAGGGTTAGAGCTCTATATTTTAGGTTGAGGAGTTCTCCTGTAGCAAAGATTAAGAATGAGAGGTCTTCTTCCGCCCGAGATAGGGAGCTCTCATACTTAGGGAATTATTCCTTTGAAAGCCGGCTTGTGTGTTTGGCAGGTACCATACGCCTTGTATGTGCAGCGCGCCCCAGCCAACACGTGCATCCTGGCCAGTTTGGATCACTTTAACTTGTATAATTATGCCAGTGAATCTTTTCCATATTTCTAATATCAAGTTGTTATATGATTTTTTCCTAGATATATTATTTTTTTGCTTGATGACTCATCTTTAACTCTACTGCCAGGCGGAACACTTGATACTTATCAAAAAGATCAGGAGAGTACTAAAGTTGTTTCAGAATCTGTTGGAAATATTTGTCAGCAGGCTATTGAAGCGAACACTGACAGTGAGTAACCAAATTATACATCTTCTAAATAAATGCACGTGTTTAATATGTTATGGTTAAGTATTTGATTTACTAGTTCTTGAAGTTTGAATATTGAGTTTGGTGGTAAATTTCTTGATTCAGCTAGCAGCTTCGGCTAGTGGCTGTTTTTTTTTTTTTTTTTGATAAGAAACGATTTCATTGATTCATGAAATAATAATATAGCAATACATATATTACTAGAGATCAAATAAACGATCTCCAATATTTAAGTAAAATTTCAAAACTATACGAACTAAATTACGGATTAAGTTTACACCAAGATATGACGTGAAAAATAATGGTCTCCAATAATTAGTGGCTGTTGATTTTGTGAATCTCTTTTAGCAGTCCTTTAGTCTATGAAGGTTGTGATTGGCATACGTTCTGGTTTAAGCACTTGTAAAAATATTTTCAATAAATTGTTGTTAGATTAGATCCTAAACTTTTTATAGCCCCCTTCTCAACAATCTACAAGACTTGATCTCATCCACTCTCTGGGGAATCCATCCAAGAAAGAGAAGAAAATCTTGTGGGAAAAGAAACTTTTCGTGCATTTTGGTGGTCAATTTGGAATGAACATAACAGGAGAATATTTCAAGATAAGGAGACTTCATTTCACAATTTCTTTGATAGCATAGTTGCAACTTCTATTTCTTGGTGTAAACAACGTTGATCCTTTTGTCATTATAACTATGCTACCCTTCTATCTAACTGGAGAGGTCTTTTGTGATCTTTGACATGGAATCTTAGCCCATTTTTGTGATCTTAGCCCATTAGGTATGGAATCTTAGAACTCATTGTATATAATATGTGCATTTTAATGTGTACTAGACTTCGATTGAAGTTCAACATTGAACCTTGAATTTTCTATTGCTACTCGATTGTAGGTAATGCAGGGAAAAAGGAAGATTCACTGTGTTCTGCTGCTTTGCCTCAATCTCATGAACTGATGGAGGGTGGTACTTCTTCTGATGCTGATAAACCTCCTAATTTAACTGATGTTGTCAAAACTACTGTGGTTTCTGGTGACCCAGATGAAAAGGATTGCAATAAGGGGCCAACAAGTAAGGATGTTGAAGCTTCAGAGGCCAAGGATAGGCTGGTTGACAGTGCATTGTCTGGCTCACAGTTGCCCAATGCTAACGGTGCCTCTGAAAATGAGACAGTTCTCACCTATGCGACCAGTTCATCTGTAGATCTGCCAAAAAATGATTCTGGCATTGCAGTTGCACCAGCAACCAATGCTGATTTGGTGACTCTTTTCCTCTATGTCATTGATGCCATTATTTACCCCCCTGATCACAGGGGAACATATGCATTTTTTCACTGTTTACACTTCATTTTTCATATTGTTGATTATTTTAATTGAAGGTTACGGTGGGACCCCAATCATCTTCTGGCCTTCAAGTATTGGACATCAAGAATGCTCAGGGTATTTCACATGGGAGCCCTCAGGTGTCTGAGGTAAAAGTTGCACGTGGTCGATCCAAAGGTACTCCTGAGCGTAAAACTAGGCGTCCTTCTACCAAAGGATCAGGGAAAGAGTCATCTACAAAGGGAAAGTATACGAAGAAATCAGATAAACTAGAGAAATCGAATAGTATGCCCATGAGCAGTCCTGTAATTTTCCAGCTTGCACAATCTAATGAGATGCAACATCATGGACATGTGGAGTCCAGTGGTGCGAAACCATTTGTCTTTATTGGTGCTTCAACGTCTAGCATTCCAGACTTGAACAATTCTGCCGCCCCATCTCCATCGTTTCTACAGCCTTTCACAGACTTGCAGCAAGTTCAATTGCGTGCTCAAATTTTTGTATATGGAGCTTTGATGTGAGTCCTTATTTTATTTTTCTTGTCATTAAAACAACTCAATGTTTCTTTATAATGGACCAAACTGTCTTTTTGAAAAATAATGAAAGAATACCAGGGCATACAAATAAGAAAAAACCATAAAAAGGAGGCAACCTTCAAGAACAACCTCCAATTAAGGAAGATCATACCTAATGAATAATTACAAAAATGTTTTGTCATGGAGTTTCAAAGGGAAATATAGAATCTAACAAGGACCAAACATCATTAAGTGATCTTTCATTAGTGTCAGAACTTTGTCTTTTTGAATAAAGCACAAAACATTTCTCATTTAGTTCGTTTACTTGAGCTTCTTTCTACTAGTGATTTTATGGATTTATTCGTTGTTTCAGTCAAGGTACAGCACCAGACGAGGCGTACATGCTGTCTGCATTTGGAGGACCTGGTAAAATTTTCCTTCTATCATTGATTATGGTTCATCATATGGTGCCACTTTTTCTTTATTTATGTGGTTTTTAAATTCAGATGGTGGAACAATCCTTTGGGAGAATGCCTGGCGTATGTGTGTAGATAGGTTTCATGGAAAAAAATCTCAGCCTATTAACGCAGAGACTCCTTTGCAATCACAATCTGGTACAAACATTTTATACATTTTTAGTTTTATTTTTCCTTCTCTGAATTTGAACATTTGTTTTGTAGGTAGTAGGAGTACTGAGCAAATAAATAAACAAAGTACACTGCAAAGTAAAGCCTTATCTCCTCCAGTCAGTCGAGTTAGCAGTAAGAGTTCTTCAACGGTGTTAAATCCTATGATCCCTCTTTCTTCACCACTCTGGAGTATTTCCACACCTTCTAATGCTTTGCAATCAAGTATTATGCCTCGAAGTCCAATTATAGACTATCAACAGGCACTTACTCCGTTGCATCCATATCAGACTCCTCCTGCCAGGAACTTTATTGGTCATAACCTTTCATGGTTTTCTCAGACCCCATTCCATAGTAACTGGGTTACTACTCAGACATCAACACCCGACTCTGGTGCACGATTTTCTGGTGTCCCAAATACTGAGCCAGTTCTTTTGACTCCATTGAAGGAATCATCTGTGTCACAATCCTCTGCTGTGAAATCCTCTGGTCCTATGGTTCATGGTGGAACTTCTGGTAGTGCATTTACAGGGGCGTCCCCCCCGCTTGAGTTAAAAAAGGTATCAGTTACTACTGGGCAAAGTTCAACTGAATCAAAAACGAGAAGAAGAAAGAAGAATATAATTTCTGAGGATCCTGGCCCTATAGCTATGCAGGTTCAACCTCATTTAAAACCAGTGTCAGCTGTGGTTACAACTACAATTTCTACTCTTGCAACATCTCCATCTGTCCACCTTAAGGCGCCTTCTGATAATTTGATTTTATCTGCATCTCCATTGTGTTTAACTACCCACCCAAAGAATGTAGCTCAAGATTTGAGAGGGAGAACTATGCTTTCAGAGGAAACACTTGGCAAGGTTAGGGAGGCTAAGCAACTAGCTGAGGATGCTGCACTGTTTGCATCTGAAGCTGTTAAACATAGTGCAGATTTGTGGAGTCAATTGGACAGACAGAAGAATTCAGAATTAGTATCAGATGTTGAAGCTAAACTAGCTTCTGCAGCTGTTGCAATAGCTGCAGCTGCTGCTGTGGCAAAGGCTGCAGCTGCTGCTGCCAATGTGGCCTCGAATGCTGCATGTCAAGCAAAATTGATGGCTGATGAGGCTTGGACTTTATCTAGCCATGAAGGTTTATGTCAAAGCAATGCAATTTCTATTCATGGCAGTGCTGTTGGTGTAGGGAAGGCCACTCCAGCGTCCATCTTGAGGGGTGAAGATGAGGGAAATAGTTCCAGCTCTATTATTATTGCGGCTAGGGAGGCAGCTAGAAAGAGGGTTGAAGCTACATCTGCTGCTTCTAAGCATGCTGAAAATGTGGATGCCATTGTCAAAGCTGCTGAGCTTGCAGCGGCAGCTGTGTCACAAGCTGGAAAGTTAGTTGCCATGGGCGATCCTCTTCCCTTGGGAAAATTAGTGGAAGCTGGTCCAGATGGTTATTGGAAAGTCCCTCAAGTATCTTCTGAGTTGGTTATAAGATCGGATGATATTAATAAAGGATGTTCCAATTCAGCAATTAAGCATCCTAGAGAGGGACCCTCAGGTAAGAATGAAATTCAGACAAGTGACAATGTCGAGCCACTAATTCTTGGAGACACATCTTTGGGTTCTATTGAGAATCATCCCAGATTGGTTGATAATATCACAAGTTCTATAGCACCTCGTGGTAAGGATTTGAAAGGGCAAAAGGACCAACGTTCTTCTGATCTGACAAAAAACATTAGTGTTGTTCCAGAATCTGAAGTCGGAGAAAAATCCTCCCAAGATGAATGCGAAAAAGCTAAGGATTTAAGACAAAGTAGCATCAAGGAAGGTTCCCATGTTGAGGTATGAGTTTATGATGTATAATTTTACTTCTGACCGTCGTTGATCTATATTATTTTTACTTCTTTTGAGTTGCGGAAGCGCTATGAGGAGTTTCACCTGGATTTACTGATCATTTATCGGTGTTTATTGACTCTTTATTTTCTATTAACTTGATTGGTTATGATATAGGTTTTTAAGGACGGGAATGGATTAAAAGCATCTTGGTTCATAGCCAATGTGCTGAGTTTGAAGGAAGGGAAAGCTTACGTATCCTACACTGAACTTCAACCTGAAGAAGGTAATCAAATGACAAGCAAAGCGTGCAATGCTGATAGTCTTATGTTTTTGTGACTTGAGATTGATCAAGGCATATTATTTGATTATTGCCTGCAAGAGAAGCTGCAGCTTAACTATTTTTTTTTATCAGTTTCTGGTTCATAAATGATTTTGATAAGTTCATGAGTATCTTGGACTCTTAAAAAGTTGAGAGTATACTGTCTTTAGAAACATGTACAGTTCTTGACTTCTCTCTGCAGACTGTTCACTTTCTTGATTTGTGCAGGGTCAGGCCAACTAAAGGAGTGGGTTGCTCTTGATGGTCAAGGGGGTATGGCACCAAATATAAGAATTTCTCGTCCTATGACTACCTTGCGAAATGGAGGAACAAGGAAGAGAAGCCGGACAGCTGCAAGGGGCTATATCTGGTCGGTTGGAGACAAAGTTGATGCTTGGAGGCAGAATAGGTGTGGTTTTTTCTCTGATTTTTGATTTCCTGATTGCAAACAATAAAGAAAAGAAGTATACATTGAGGAGGGGAGGGATAATACACTTGTCCGAAATCACTGAGCATCACACAAATCCCTGTCTTACGTATCTATCGTTTGGAAAACCCCTAGAGCCAAGTTTCCTTAAGAAAAGGGCAGATCATTTGAAAGAGCTGCATCTTTATTGATTACTGGACTATACTGTCTGGATAAACTCGTATGCAACTGTACTTATTAAAAAGATTGCATCACATTCATAGAGAAAGAGTATCGAAGTTAGAGATTCCAGAATTTACCTCTTTTGCAAGCAGGTTTCTAATTTTTTAGTTTATCATATGAACATTGACCATCCCAAACATAGGGAAAACTTTGTATTCCTTACAATACAAACCTTCCCAAGTCATTTTCCATAAGGTTTGGTTAAGAGCCACGATGCAAATAATTCTTTGTTTTCTGTCATCATCTATTACGAATGAGATGAGACATGGGTCTTTAAATTAGGTTAGAGACCTAGTAGTTGACTTGAGTCTCTAAATAGGCTAGAAACCTAGTAGTTACAAATTTTTGTTGTTATAGGGGCTAGCTGTTTAGTGCTTTCCTAACCAAGCCGTTTCAACAGCTACACTTTTATAAGTTAGATTTTTTTTTAGTATGTATCATCTAGATGACCCCATGCTCAATCTGTAATATGTAATCTGCTGTTTGTTTATATTTTTTTCCAGCTGGCACGAAGGAGTGGTTGTTGAGAAGGACGCAGAAGATGAAACAACATATATTGTCCGCTTTCCAGGTCACTATATTTCAGAGTTTAATCGACCTTTTTTTATGAAGATTGTCTTTTTTTATTAGTGAATCATCATTTGGTTCTTTTTGCAGCTCGAGGCGAAACATCCACCATCAAAGCTTGGAATCTCAGGCCTTCTCTCATATGGAAAGACGGGGAATGGTTTGAGTTGTCTGGGTCGTATTTAAATGACTATTCTCATGAGGTTCTTGCTAAACTTGTGTTTGTTTGACTCTGATTCTTAACTCATAATCTGTTGAAATATGCTGAGTTGCAATTGCATTCAGATTGTTGTGCCTCAGGAAAAGCGCATGAAGTTGGGCAGTCCAGCTGCAGAGGTTAAAAGGAAGGATAAAATGCCCACGATTGTGCAGGATGTAGAATCAGTGAACCCAGCTGACTCAAGTTTGCTTTCTATAGCAGCTAATGAAAAAATATTTAATATGGGTAGAAATACTCAAACTGAAAAGAAGTCTAATCCATTAAAAACCGGTCGGACTGGTCTGCTGCAGAAGGGGGCATCTAGAGGGATTTTTGGTGTTCCAAAGCCTGGAAAAAAGAGAAAATTTATGGAAGTGAGCAAACATTATGTTGCAGATGCTCGAACTACTGAAGCAAATGATTCCGCTAAGTCGGCAAAGTATTTGACTCCCCAAGTATCTACATCCCTAGGAATAAAAAGAACTTCAAAATATGAAACAAAGAAAAAATCTGCAAATGATGCCAAGCCCGTGGGTGTCAAGTCCCGAAAGCAGCCAAGTATAACAGGTACGACTATTTCACAGAATGAGACAGTTTTGGCAAATGCTTTCTGTTGATGTTTATTCTTTGGCAACAGATCATGCAGTTATCACCAAGGATCCTGAAAGTCAGAATGATAGTACTTCGAGTAAGAACGACCAAATGGATGTTCCTTCTTTTTGTAGCATTGAAGAAGAACCAGAGGGCTCGGTCCTGTTACCTTCTCCAGCACATGCTCCCAAGAAAGCATTCTCATTTCACTCGAAGCCTGAACGAGCAAATAAAGGAAAACTTGCACCGTCAGTTGGGAAATTGGCAAAAATTGAGGAAGAAAAGGTTTTCCATGGGAATTCTACCAAACCAGATTCTAATGCTAATGAGCCACGTAGATCCAACCGTCGAATTCAGCCTACCTCTAGAGTAAGTCTTCGATACGTGAACCTCAATCAATTGCTGAATGTTGATTCTATTATTCTTCTTTTTTAATTGAGCTATTCCACAGCTATCTGTTGATCTACCGATTTTGTTTGAGAGTAGACTCATTTATTGAATATTATATATGATTTAGAGATCCAACCTCGTAAATGACTCATCCCTGTGCATTCAGTTTCCCTGAGCCTAACATTTAAAGGAGTCTCCCTCCCTCCCTGTTTTTTTATCAAATATTTTGCTAGGCATGACCTAAATATTGACTCCTACATATTGGGCCATATTTATTTATAGAAAAACAAAATGTGGCCCAAATTAGATTACATATGCAGCAATCAATGTTTAGATCATGTCGAGGCATGACCTAAATTGCTCTCTTTCTTTTATCTGTTATATTTTATGTACGGTGTAATCTCTTATAAGTCGTCTAATGTGCTTGTGCATTCTGAATTTTGGTGTCTAGTTATTAGAGGGACTGCAAAGCTCACTGACAATTTCGAAAATTCCTTCTTTTTCACACGATAAAGGTCATCGAAGCCAGAACAGGAATGCATTTAGAGGTAAGAACTGATGTGCCAGATTCACTTGAGAATTTTGCCGCAAAGTTTGTTACATCATGACAAAAAATTATTACCTGATTGTGACAGGGAGCAAAAGCTAAGGGGGGCTATGGCGAACCTGGTTCGAAGCCCAGGAATCGTCCTCTGCCGATATTTAATGTGACATTAACAGTAGTTTATATTGTTGTATTTAATATAGATAAATGTAGGAAAGGAAACTCTTGCTTCCTTAGTTATACTCCTACAAGTTTAGCTTTAGTTGTTCATATTGATTGGAGTTCTCTCACATTTGTGTTCTCTCAAGCTCCTCTACCACATAACAGGATGTACATTGAAACTCTCCTTGTAGGTTGGTCTTGGAATTAAAAAGAAGGTAGTTTGGTTATCCATTTATGTCATCTCCCACCCCCTTGATCTATAATAATATCATATCATATCACAATAGCGTTGCGTGATTTCAGAATCGAAGCATCTACTCCGCTTCATTCCCCGTGCGGAGTTAAATAGAGACTTGGTGCGTTTAATTTGTTACTGTTTACCCTCATTGTGGCATTGCCCATTACACTTGAAGGTGGCCAGAAGGGTACTGCCCAAGATTTGTTTTCATTGAACAATTTGGAAGGAACAGTAATGTTGGATTGTTATATTAGGCCATCTTATCAGTTATGTTTTTCATAGATGAGTGGGATTTTGTTTTTGGCCTTACATTATGTATTTTCTTCCTCAATGATAGGTGTATTGAAAATGTAAATTTTAGTTTGGCATCATAAAATTTTGCTGGGACTGGTATCACTAGTTATTTGCCTTTGGTAATGGCATTTGAATGTGGCTTTATACTAAAAATGTTCAACCAAAATATCATTTTTATTTTATTTTTTAATTCAACATTCAGGAGGGGGATTCACCTTTGTATGCCTAATATCATTAAAAATGGTTATAAAAATGACTTTCAAAATCACTTTCAACAAGTCTTTAAACTATTCACAAGATTTTCAAAATTGCATGATTTTGAGGCATTTGTATTTTCCCCTATTTCATAACTCAATGAATTGTTTCTGGTACAGTAAAAACAATCTGAAAATCGCCCATGCATTAATTATTAGATTTGAATTCTAAAAAAGAGTAGTGGATATGGCAATATTCATTCATGATGTTGCAATGTTGTCAACATTTTAAAAGTGTCGTAAATATATAAAAGTTTAGGGGAATTACATGTATATTAGTAAAAAAATTATATAAATAGTAAAAAAATGAAAATATTTACAAATATAGCAATAGACTCCATCAATAGTGTCTATAAGTCTATCAAAGTTGCTATATTTACAATATTTTTAAAATGTTGCTATAATTCTAATGTGGGGTAGAGAATTTTTTTTTTTTTTTTTTTCTCGCTGATATTAATTGAAGTCAATTAAAAATTACTCATTGATTGAATTCTATTTATTATAGTCCATTGAATAAAGTTATTGATAAAAGTTCACAAAATTGAATTGAATTTTGAACTCTGAATCTTGATCTCAATCCATGAGCTTGAATCAATGTGTTAGTAACTTACATCTAGGCAACACATAATTGAAGATGCAGTGAATTATATGATCATATGCTTGATATATTCCATTTCAAATAGTAATAGAATAGTTAAAATGTATTCATGTACATGTCAAGTATCTTACATAATATGAACCCATCATTTGAGGTTTGTTGGCAACGCTCAACTGACCCTTATAAATTGATATCCATCATTACTTTCATATAAATCTAATAGAGGATATAAACTGATACACTTCGAAAACACAAAATATTTCTTTACCAAGTACAAATTTTGCCAGTTGATGGAAGTTCCTCCCACTTTTAATAATCTTTATATGTTTTTTTTGGAAATGTACAAACACCTTGCAACATTTAACGACTAAACAATGAAGAAAAGAAATTAAACCCGCAACTTCTTCCGTGGTTCAGGTTTAATTTCTTTTCTTTCATTGTTTAGTCCTTAAATGTTGTAAGGTGTTTGTACATTTGCTTCATTGTTTAGATTTAAAAAATATTCTTAGGTGAGTTTCTGGGTTATAGGTGTGGTAGTGAGTTTAAGTGGACAAAAGAAGAGAAGCAAATATATAAAAATAGTCAAAAGAAAAATAAAAAAATATATATGACAACTGTACCCCTTAAAAATCTCTCTAATTTGAGTTAAAGGGGGTTAATTGCAACACATATCAAACATTAGGGGAGGTAATTGCTCAAATTCAAAGTTTAAGACTTAATTATTACAAACATCATAGTTCAAGAGTGGTTTATTCAATTTTCCCATGAAATAAAAATGTAAGTTGATATCGAGTCCCGTGCTAATAACTCGGCCTTACTATGATCCAGGCATGTTAACCCGACATAATCAAACTGATGCATTTCCCAAGCGAGATTTGATAGTTGTGCGCACTTGGATTAGCCCAAGTTCCTTTACTAATGAATTTAGCTACATTAAACATGACTAGTGTATGAAATACACACTCAATAGTGTGGCAATGAGCTCAATGCAAACTTGTTTACCATCCACAATGGTACCAAAGTCACTCAAATGTCGAGCAACTTAGCAAATCATAAATGAATTAATAGTTGATGAGGATCCCAAGTGAGTTGAAATTGATGTGCATAGTGTCACACAAATGAAGCGTTCGATAAATGATGCATCCATGTGAACTTACTCTATAGTCTAACTTGGAGAAATTATAGACGAGAGATTTATTCGCAAGACTTTTCGGTTCACGTGTCATACATATTGATGCCACTGAATTATTGTTCTTGTTGGCATCCTTTTCAACACCATTATCGCATTGGGTATGTTTTATATTCAATAAGTTCTTCGACCAAACTACACAACATACCAAATGGATATTCTTTTGACTATCATCCCACGATTCCAAAATCCTAGCTTAACTGAGTTTCAGTTTTTGATAATTTTCCAATTTTAGGATTTACATGTCAATTCTCTCGCTTCTTGCTACTTTCCAGTTAATTTTGACACATTCATTAATCAATCCACATGTTACTAATACCATTTAAAAAGAATATTTTTAAATTAAATATGATAATGAAAACAGTTGATCTCAAACCTATTGAACTCTCTTCTAGATAGATAATGTAACTTCTACTGGATAACTTGCAGAGCAACCCAAAATATGATCCATCATGTTTGCTTGTAAACAAAAATTCTCTACAATTACAAGTTATAGATGAAAAAAAGAAGAAGATAAAAATAACAATATTACCTTAGGCTCACAAATGTCTGACAGGCTCAATCACATGAAAGTCAGTAATGCTAGCCACAATTCGACTGTGTATCTCGAGCATGCTGTCGTTTCGAACTGTATCCAGTCGTAGCGCCATGTAGGTTCAGTTCATATATCATAATTCCACAAACTAATAAAACAAATCAGAAGGGGGTCGGGCTGTTAGCTTGTGCATAAGAGACTAGAGAAGCAGCAGGTTTTGGGACAGAACTACACAACACATATACTCTTGACATTAGGTGAGAAACTAAGTTATGAACAATTGGCCAAACTTCTTATATCATTAATGAAGAAGATATGGCTGATTGAACTTTCCTATACCTTGGGCAAAAACAATAGGGGCAAAAATAGAGTCTAATACCGAGGAGACGAAACGGACTCCATCAAGTTTTCCGCTACTCCTTGGCTATTTATCCGCGGAAAATCATGGTGATCGTCTTCATCTTCGTTTATCGTTTCAGGGAAAGGTTTCTCACAAATACAGGAGTCAGGAAATTCGTGAAATTCTTTACTACGTTTTAAGTCATCAGGCTCGCCCATGAACCCTCGTTGGCAAGACTTCACCTTTCTGGCGAAGCTATCCCAATCCATCTTGTTCCTTTCCATAAACAAAGCGCTGAGTCTTTTGGCATTTGGCCTGATGGTCCTTTTATGACCTGAATACCTCCTAAAATACACAAATTGTGGTTCAGTGTTAGGATGGTTGGCAAGATGAAGAATATACAACCAAAAATACTTTAAAACTTCCAATTGATGTTTCAAAAGCCTTGAGGCTCATAAGAGGCTTGCGCCTCCAATGACCTTTAGACTTGAGTACTTACGCCTCCTGTAATAAAGGGAATTCAAAAATATATAAAAGTTCACTTAAGCATTCAAGAACAATACACCATGATTGGATTTTGGTGTTGAGGAGAGGAGAGGATAGGAAGGGGAAGAAGTTGAGATTTTCCAATTCCATGTTTGTTTTTAGAACATCAAACTCTCTTCAATTCCTCCTCAATCCCTCCTCCAACATCCCATCATCTAATAATCTGGTATTAAAATAAAATCTTATAGCAGATGAAGCAATAGATGAGTGGAAGACAATAATATATATATATATATATGAGTGGTTGTTAAACTTGATGTTGGGAAGACATTTGATAAAACCGATTGAAAGTTTTTAGAAGAAATTCTTCCTGCCAAAAGTTTTGGCTATAGAAAGTGAATTAGAGGATATATTTCATCAACAAACATTTTGATACAACCTTACGTCTAAGGCTATCTTACTCCACAGTAATCGCAGTCGGAATAGTAATGAAATAGATAATCACAAAAGAGTTATATTAGAGTTGGATAATCTTACAAACTTCCACCTTTTGAGAGGATGGTGCTCTCCCTTACTAAGCTCCCCTGGAACTTAATTACAAAAGTACTTTCTTAGAT
>JBBMEF010000022.1:14324081-14344109 GCA_037832685.1 Sicyos baderoa
TAGAAGTCAACGTGGCTGGTCCTGGTCCCTCCGTTTGTGGTTTCTACGTGTATACACTTTCCAGCTGGGCTGGGCTGTATCACATTTCCATCATTATCAACGGTTGGCCTAGAGGCAAAATAAAACATCTAGGGATTTGAGACAAGTGGATCCCCTCTCTCCATTTTTATTCATCATCCTTGTGGATTGCTTTAGTCGGACCATGCTTCATGCTGCTAGGAAGAAGTTGACTTTGGGTAGAGATGTCATTGTTGAATTTTTAGTTTTTCTTTTAATTAATTTTGAGTTTTCAATTTAATGTTTAAGCTTCTTTTTTAAAAGATATGTTTAATTTGTTTAAGTTTTTTTGTCTTTTAAGTTTTCTTAAGTTTCTATTTTAAATGTAGTAAGTTATTGGATATTAATTGGGTTCAACGTTTGCACCTATAAATATAATTATATAAGGATGGAACATCCATGAGAAATTTGTAACACCATACATTTTTGTACTACAATTATGACACCACATTTTAGTAACACCGTATTTTGTGATACAATTTATATTTCATTTTAGTATCACTAATTTCAAGCATATTCAACAAAGAGTGAGACTTCAATTTGATTTTTGTTTCGGCAAAATTTATTCCATCTTTTTTTTTCAACAGTCATTTTTTTTTTTGACATTCGTGACTATCTGGACCAGCTTGCACGCACCTCGACTAATGTAACGGGACATAACATCTGACCCTACAATATTTGGATGTCAAGAAAACTCGTAGGAAATTAATTTCTAGGTAGGTGGCCACCATGTATTGAACTTATCACCTTAAACACCTCAAGACCTTCTTTGACCACTTGAGCCACTCCATGATGGTTAAACAGTCATTGATCTACATCACTTTCAATATGTTGATGATACTCTCCTCTTCTTTCCATACGAAGACAAGGCCATTGAAGAAGCTTTCAATACAGTATATCAATATCATAAAAATTGCAACGAGTCCAAGAATGTAGGGATCAATTTGGAGGACTTTGAGTTCACTGCCATAGCACAGAAGTTTGGTTGCAAAATGGGATTTTGGCCAACTACTTATTTGGGTCTCTCAATAAATGGCAACTCTAAAATCTAAAAGTCTAGCTTGTTAGGAACCCATGATTGAAAGGGTGGAGAAGACAATTAATTCATGAAAGCACTCTCACATCTTCGAAGGAGATAGATTGACTCTTATTCAAGCTATACTTGTTAACCTCCCCACCTGTACATGTCTATCTATCAAATGCCCTCCAAAGTTGTCAAGATTACAAAGAGAATGATTCGTAACTTCCTTTGGAAAGGCAACAAAGAAAACACTGTTCTACAAACTCAGGGGCAAGGAGGTCTTGGCCTTCATAATATCAGGCACAAACATATTGCTCTCCTATATAAATGGAAATGGAGATATGAGGAGGAGAACATAGCATTATGGAGAAAATGCATGGATCCTAAATATGGGCCCCCTACAAACTGCAAAACACCGGCCACCGGGCAAAAGATCTCTTGCCACTGCTAAAGGTCATTGGAAAGAAATACTCAGCCATTCCTCATTGACTTTGGACAGAATTGTACCTGGGATCAAAGATGGAGCAAACACTTCCTTTTGGAGAGATAGATGAATTAAAGGTGAGCTTCTTATAACCGAATTCCCTCTTATCTATCGTCCAAGAAAGAAGCTACTTTAAAGTTCTGGATTTAGATTTGAGGAAAAATCTGATATAAAAAGAAATTATCGAATTCGAAATGGGAGATCTTTCCCACATGCTAAATGAGATCACTCTTTCTCTTGGGCAAGACGAATTATTTTGGCAACCAGATCCAAAAGCATCTTTCTAGGTTAAATCTTTGATTGAGGATATGAATAACATTGATGGAAACAACCCCTTTTCTCTTTACACTGTCATTTGGAAAGCCAGGTACCCCAAAAAGATCAAAAGTTTCCTATGGGAAATTGCTCATGGGGCCATAAATACTCATACCCTACTTGACTATTTCTCCGCACTGGTGCATTCTGTGTAGAAAACAAGAAGAGTCTAAGCCACACTTGATTAGCTTCTGTTCCTTCTGGGATATCATTAGATCAGACTTCAATCGGCCTTTTGTTCTACCAAAAGATATTAGCAGCCTGCTCATCACTACCCTTTTGTGGCCACACTTTAAAGAAGAGAAAAAAAAAACATTATGGGAAAATTTTGTTCGAATGAACCTACTGTTGGAATGTTTTGTTAGAATGCAATAAACGCATCTTTCAAGATAAGAAATCCTCCGCTCGATTCTTTGACGATATTTTTTGTAAGTTGGTGTAAACAACTTTTTATATTTGATCATTATAGTTATAACTTATAACACAACCCTCCTATCTAATTGGAGAGGTCTCCTGTAATCTTTTTCTCCCTTGGGGTTCTATTCCCTTCTTTTGTAATTTCATACATCAATGAAAAATTTCTTTTCCAAAAAAAAGGAAGTAAATAAACAGTATATAATAATCTAGACACCAAGTTACCTACTACAATACTTTTTTTTTTATAAGAAACAATTTCATTATATATATGAAATTACATCAAGGGAGCAAAGCAAATAGCAATTACAAAATAGATCTCCAATTGTTTATCAGCATGTCATAATACTTAATACTTAAAAACAAAAACAGAAAACTACTTTGGAAACTAGACATTAATCTCTTACCGCCCAAGAATATATATATATGCAAATACAGTTTTGGTAGGCTCATTTACATTCTTGGATGGTGGATCAATTCAGGTATCCACAGTACGCATATGAATCTTCTCAGTTAATAGAAACCCAAGGAACATATAGAACTTATTATAAAAGGCCAAGGAGGAGAAATCCGAGTGTTGGATGTCAATAATTGAAATTTACCATCATGCAAAGACAGAACGAGGTATCATGAAAGATTGAAAGAGAGCCTTTTTTAGAATTTAACTAATAATCTCAATCTTAATAATGATGCAGCAGATATGGAAGGAGATAAACTTTGTACCTTTCGCCGGCAAGAATTTTCGCCATGTTCCCATTATTATTAGTGACAAATACATTACTCTCATTGCATACAATGTAGTCAATGGCAGCCAGACGGGAAGAGTATGGAAGAAAGGGCTTCAGCTCTGCATCAGCAAGCATCTCTTTGGTATAGAAATTCGGGAAAAGTTCCCGAAGAGGCTGCAGAGTTTCTTCTCCACCGTAGATTTCACCAGATGCAACATAAATGTAACTGTCATTTTTAAAACCAATTGCGCGTAGCATCAGACCCACTTCAAAGGGAGTAAGTGGGCATTTCCCTCTCTTCCTCTCTTCCACTTCACTTACATCCTGTAAAGTAATACTGAAATTTTATATGCAGCCACTTGCTTATTGCAGATCAATCATACAAGTCCAAATATACAGAGTTCAAGGAAAAACAATACTTAAGAAAGTTTTAAAATTAATGGTCCATATTAAAAATGCATTTGAAATTGAAAACATATGGAATACTGCTCACAGGTAGTGTTTCCCATCGCTTCCTTATTTCACCCAGTTCTTGTCTTTCCTTTTCACCTCCACCATAGTAACATCCAGAAAAGGCTAGCATATCTGGCTCAAACCTACAACCAAAACAATTAATACATTTATAAATTATAATGTAATATAAAATAATAGCAATAGATATGTATCAATTAGTTTATCAACGTGCACATACAAAAAGAATGTCTATGAACATCCACAGAATCATAAAGTATTTCTTTTAAAAAAAAATAATCATAAAGTATTTTAATAAATCTTTTATTACCACTGAATGTTTAGAACATAGATCGCCAATCATGGTGTTCTTTTCAATAAATCTTTTATTACCTAGAAATATTGGCCCTAAATAAAAGCAACTGAAGTGACCCTAAACCCTATAGAAAAATTAGTATCATTGAACATATGAAATTGCAAAGGAAGAAAATCTTTGGCCTATTTTTCTCGTATCACTTAAAGAGAACTTAATTACATTAAGAAGTGTACAGATATAATTTGCAACGAGTAACAGAAGTGAGATTATAATAAACAAAATGCGTGAAGGATCTTCAATCATCCTGGAAAACTCTTTTTTTTTTTTAGATTACAACAATTTGGGGGTGGGGGAGACTCAAACCTAAGACCTCTAAGTCATTAGGTGTATATTGATGCCGCTTGAGCGAAAACTCTTCTATTTCTAAGTAATCAAGTGGCTAAAAAAATGGCTCAAAAGAAAAGGTCCAATGAATTGAGAAAAAATAATAGTTTTCTCCATCTTAAAAGGGTGACCGCTGAATTGCGATTCTGTAAATGCAAAATAAGAGAGTTTTGGCAAATCCAGGAAGGACTGTTTGCGTTTCTTAAGATGAAAAAAAAATACAAATAAAATAATTGCCAGATGCTTGATACTGCAAATACAAGACAGAAGTAGGGAAGGGCTACGTGGCACTTTGCAAAATATATGAACAAAATTCTGAAGAAGGTAAATAAGAGTAAACCTCAAGTGAATGGCAATATAACGTTTGGCCATCTTTCTCATTCTCTTCACAATTCTATGACCAAGATCTTCTATAGGTTTTACAAATTTCAAAGCATGATAATTAGCTCGACAACGCAACTTCTGTAGCTCTTCATCAAGCATATTTGAAAGTCTATAATCAAACTTTGTCAACTGGACAACCTGCACATTTACATTAACGAGTTTCCTCCTTTTGTAATGACATCTTAGCAACACTGATATTTAATGTCACCACAATACAGTTAGTAAATTCCAACACTAGTACTTCAAGTTCACGGTTGAAAGCATGAGGGTTTTACAAAGAAATGTCTTTTAAAGCGGTGTGCACAAAATTACTTGTCAAATGAAGTGTATTAAGCAATTAATTTACAGAAAGGAAAGGCTCTGAATGCATTAGCAAAATGTTGGTGAAGTGGCCTTACACGTCTCCTTAAAAGTATAGGCAAAACTTGATCGAGATAGTATTCAGGCTCTGATTTTCTAGGGACGCGCATGGTATATGGAGGTTTCTCCATGGCACGCATGAATTTATTGGGGACTCTTTTTACGATAGTCACATCTTTGGAGAGAGAGGAGATGAACCAACCAACATCAAAAATGTTGACGAAATCACTGCATACCAAGACAGATTTACATAAACAAATACTACCATTAAAAAAAGAAAAATGTTGAAGTTACAATTCAAGGGCCAATCATCTTTAATTACCTATCATCCTTCCAATAGGAATGATGATCCAATTCAGGTACCACAAGTGTAGCATTAAGGATCCGGGCAACTGCCACAGCATCTGTTATCTAAGAAAAAGAAATACATTCACATCATTTTTGAAGATAATAAATAATTGGAAAATTTCTGAAAATTTGAAAGAATCTTTCAGAACCTGATATTGATGAACAAAGATGACAACTCAATCATGATAAGGTATGAGAATTTATTTAGGCATTAATTTTTCATACTACATCTCGATACAAACATGTAACAGAAAGAAAGAAAGTAAGAAAGAAAATCACTTACTCCGGTCTGCCACTCTACATTCCGAGACAAAAAGAAAGAAACAAAGAAAGAAAATCACTTACTCCTGTTCTCTGCTGGTTCAAGCCTCCACTGGATGCAATAAGCAAGTAGCCATTCGATGACTTCTCATTAACAGCAGCTAGATTTCAAATCACAGTATAAGAGAAAAATATGTCCACATCAGATTCTACACGCAGGTATGTATACAGTGAGAAGTTTCAAGAGTGCCAATTTCGGAGCTAAGCAGTACGCCTATATACTGACAGAAACTAACTGTAAAATACTAGCCAACTGGTTAACTAATTATTTACATCTGAACAAACAACCATGTCAAAGATTGAGGAGTCTATTCTGAATACAGGCCATCAGTTTGCAATTTGAAAATGAATGTAAAGACGGATGTTTCTTGAAAAGTTTTTGCACAGAAATGGAATCATCCCTATTTTTTTGTTGCATGAAGCAAAAAAAAAAAAAATAGCAGGCAATTAAAGTAGTTGCAAAAACATCTAAGTAGAAAGGAAGGAAGGTAGATAGGTAATTCTTGGTAAGAAGTAGACCTTCTAACATGTTGAACAAGGAGGTCCACCTACACTAGCATCTCATTTCTAATACTATTTAGCATCATATATTTAACAAGAACCCAAGATAATGAGGAATGGCCAAAGAGGTAGCCTAGTGGTAATTGGCATGACCTAAAGTTTGCAGTTTCGAATCCGAATCCCCAAATATTGTTGTACTAAGAAAAAAGATGATGAGGAATGTGATAAGAACCCTTGAGAAGTAGGATGAGGAATACTCATATCCTATTGAGAGTAGGATAAGCCGATAAGGAATGACTAATCCTATTAGGAGTAGGATAAGAATATTATACTACATCTAAGAGAGGGGGTGGAGGTAAGAATACATTGAGATAGTGAGTATCTAAGACTTGGGAGTGATCTCAAGATACGGAGGGTCCAAGTACCTCGAACACTTGGACTATCTTGAATCTTTATATTATAATGTATATTTCATTCCTATCAGAATGAGAAAAAGAATAGAGGTATTAAGCTGCCAGCAAGATCAATAGCTCAATTGGTATATAAGTGTGTGTCTATGTTCAAGAGATCAGGTTTCGAAACCCTCCACCCCAATTGTTAATTTTTTTAAAAAGAAATAGAGGCATTAAGCCATAATCTGGAAAAATATTTTTCTCCATGGGTGACCTAAAGAAAGAAGAAAAGAAAACAGCACCATGAGGTCCAACAAATCCTACCAAAATTAATAGATACAAACTCCCTGGTGGCCATTTTTTATTTTTTTGATAAGAAACAAGTTTCATTGATGAATGAAAAGTTACAAAAGATGGTTCAAATTACAAAAAGCTTTTCCAATGGAATAACAAAGTAGTAAAACTATAATCTATAAAAGGTTGTTTAGTATAACCCAATGTAAGTGCAGTAGTTGTGATGGATTCGATAATGCAACATTTCTCTTGATCCTTCTCAAAAAAAAGCTTTGAGTTTCTTCTTTTCCCTAGTGGCCATTTTTAATTAAACCCTTCATTACCAGCCTTAATATGAAACTTCGAACTTCACAAAAATGAATAAAGTCTTCAAAATTAAAAAAAAAGAACGCCCAATTACAAAAGCAACGCCAAAATCCAACCGAGAGCGATGGTAACCATGTAAACTTACAAGCAAAACGTGGGCTCCTTTTGCTGCATCCATAATAGTTATTCGAAAGCTTAGATTCCCAGATATTGATCGGCCGACGACGCGCTCCCTCCTGAAAATTCAGATCAACAACGAACTTTAATGAACCCGTTTATCCAAAAAGCATCTCTAGAGTAAAAAAAAATCCACACATTACCAGCCTCGAGTAGAGCTTCCTGTTCACTAAATGCTGAGAGTACCATTCAAGATCAGAAGCGACATGACCCGTAATCAACGAAATCAAACCCAACGCAAAGAGCATCACACCACACAACATCGACCATGAAAACGTCGCCTTCCTCTGCGACGACGCTGATCTCGACAGTACATTCTTGCTACTAACAGCATAGCCATTCCCACTACTCTGTGGCAGTAACAGAGCCAGGTTCGCTGATATCAAGCTAAACCTCCAACCTTTCGCCACGCCCATTCAAACCCACATCCACCCTAATCACACAACCCTAACAACACCAATACCCATATTCAAAATCCCCCAAATGTTCCGAGATTAAGAAGAATTCGAGAGAAAACGAACAAATAACAAAAAAAAAAAAACGAAAAACGCAACCGATTGGGGGAGAAGAACAATGCGAACAATGTAGACGCGAATGCGAGCGTGGGGGCGTGGAAATTGGGGCTCCGTGGCCGGAAAACTTCGAGTAGAAACCTTGGAAATCGTGATCGGCCGGAACAGAGCGTGGGATTGAATCGGAGCCCAGAAGAGGAAAAAAATGGGTTGGATTAAAGCTGGGGAAATGGGGAAAGAGAAATGGGGATTTGCAGAGAGGAATTGAAATCGATGAGAGAAAAGGGAAGAACAGAAGAGAGAAATGGAGATTCAAGCGAAGGCGATCATTAACTGAAAATAGGAAGAAAAGACGATGAAGAGAGAAAACCCGATGAAGAAGATCACTCGCCTCACCGACGGCAGTGTCCAATATTGCCTACGCCCTTCTTGGAATTTCTATTTTATTTTAGGGCAAATCTGACATTTCATTATTTTCTCTCTTTTTTCTTTTAATTTTAAGTTTAAACCGACAATAAATTTTCCCCCAAAAAAAGTATTCTAATCATTTTTAGCATATTTTTAGTTAAATTATACAAATATATTGTCTTAACTTTAGGTTAAGTTTCAGTTATTTCCTACATATAAACTTTTATTTAAATTTGTTCCAAAAGTACCTTTAACCTTTAATTGTTTCTTAACATATAAATAAATAAATGAGGTACATTAACGTGGTATATGATGTGTAGTCGGAGTGATAATGAAATCAACAAAACCGAACCGAAGCTGGATCGGTTCGGATTTTTCACATAATATTGGACATATTAGTTTGTATTTAGAGAAAACCGAAAATTATTGAATCAGATGGTTTCTATTTGTAAAAACCATTAAAATCGAATCGTACTAATATTAATTTTTTTTTTTTTTATATGTTAATTAAACTTTTTATTAATAAATGACTAATTTTTTGTAATTTAATTATAAATTGTGATAATTTTTTAGGAAAACCATAATTGAATATGAAATGGAAAGTAAAATAGTAAAAAGAAAATTAATGCGTAGATAATATTCGAATCAAAGAAAATGGAGTTAATAATTTTATCTCGTCATTAGTTCGATTCCTCTTTTTTTCAAATCAATTAGATTAGATCGGTTATTAAATTGATCAAAAAATCAAAAGAAAATTGAATCAATGGTTTTGTCTTTTGATGGACATTAGTCCGTTCCTCTTTTAGTCAAATTGATTGGATCAGTTCAGTTATCGATTTGGCCTAAAATCAAAGAAAATCGAACTAATAACATCCATAAGGGTAGAAATTAGAATGTGTACAAGAATTTTGTGTGGCATACGATCAATAGATAACTATTAACGTGAATATTAACTAATATAAGGTATATATAGGAAATTTGTTGTGTATACCAACTTTAGAACCCTCTATTAAAATTATAGCACATTTTTATCAAAAAATTATTTATACTAAAATTCGGAGGGAATGAACTCAATCGAACTCAACTAATATCTAATGATTAAACTTAATCAGTGTGTTAAGTGATTGAACTCAATCAGTTTGTTAAGTGATTGAGCTTAACTGATTGAGTTCAATCAATAACTAGCGATTGAACTCAATCACTCGATTAGTTTCAATTTTTTGATATATGTGCAATTATTTTCAATTTTGTGCTATAAATACAATTTTGTAGCCAATTTTTATTATACATGAAAAATTCCCTATAATACAACATAATATTTTGACAGGAATAGTAAAAAATGATTATTTCTTCAACTTTACGATTAAGTCTGACCTAGAAAATGAAATTTGAAGGCCAGCCTCCATTAAATGGATAGCAACAAGGAGGTCGTCAATATTTGGCTCATCGTAAACATTCATAATGGGAAAGCAATTTGGGTGCACCCCGAGTAGCACCCCACCGTAATACCACCCATATAGCATATTTGGTACCACACATCTCATTTCTATTTTTTTACTTTATATTTATTATAAAAAAAAATTAAGAAAAAAAAAAGAAAGATGTGTGACTCTAAATGAAAGGTATCACAGTGTGGTGCTACCCGGGATGCACCCAAATTGCTCTCTTCATAATGGCTTAGTAGTGGGAGTATTTTTAACATTTAATTATTATTATTTATAAATTTTGTCAACTCATAAACAATATTTAATAAACATTTAATTATGCACATGCAATGCTGCGTGTTAACACCCACATTCTCTAAAGGGGACCATGCCATGCATGACTTATGTTCATGCCCAAAGATATAATTATGGGCAACTTAGTACTTATATATATATATATATCATATTAATTATATAGGCTAAACGAAAATGTGTGCTAACAATTTTTAGATTGCATTTAATGTTGTTCATGTTGTCACATTTATATAACATTTAAATTTGTGTAAAGTCATCAAATGCATCGGTGCAATAATTTTAATGTTTGGTTGTAAACCAGTTTTATTTATTCAAATCAAGTCAAATGGTTCTAACGGAATCAAAAGAAGTTGTTCCCTAGAAACGAAGTTTGAAATCCATGCTATAAAACCATGTGATTAATGCGCATCGAAAAAGAGAGGAGTTTGCATGAACCTAACTTAGTGATTGAACCATCGACAAAGTCTAATTTGTTGTGAATGGAGACCAATCAACATAGGTCTATGTAACGTAATTTTCTTCCATTAACAAGACTAGGTGTTTTTTCATTTATTGATCGATTTTTCTAAATTTAAGTGGCAGAATTGAAGTATGAGGAGATTCCATCGAAAACGAAAAAAGAGGAAATAGGAACCACAAAGGAATAAGAACGACTTAGCTAACACAAGAAACCACTAATTCTATCTAAAATATTGAAAATTAAGTAGAAAAGCTAAGTATTTCATTCATCTCCGATAACTAGTATATATACAATTTCATGAACAACCATAACAACAAGTTAACTAATTAAAGTGTGAGACTCAAACTCATAACCTTTTGATTCGTGTACAAATTTTTATGTTTTTTAAGTAGAAATTAGGGAAGGGAATCACTAAATTGGAATACCACCAAACAATAACACTATTAGATTATCAACCCTTTCGACACAAACACTTATGAGATGTATTTGGGGTATCGATTTGGTTATAATAGACGGAAGGTTATAATAAAATGTGGGTTATGATAAACGGTGGATTATTATAGACGGTGTTTGAGAGACAAGTTATCATAATATAGATTATGACAAACGATGTTTGAAGGACTGACTATTGTAACAAAATAATATATGTAAGATTTAAATAAACAGACACGCAGCTTTAGATAACCACCGACTATAATAAAATGTGGGACAAACATGAGTTACATTATTATAAGCAACGCGGCCGTTTTCATGAACAAAGGGTCAAACACACCCACGTCGATGTTGTTCTTGTTCTACAACTAATGAAAAAAGGGTATCTATTTTGTAAGAAATAGGGTATATATTTTGTAAGAAATTAATGGTGTTTTAAAACTTCTACCTAAATTAAAGGCATCAAATAATATTTTATGTTTTTTAAGAATTATTTAGAGGCAAAAATGGAGCTAACCAAAAATACAAGGTTCAACATGCAAATAAAAATCTATTGGACGTATTAAACAAAATGATTTAGGGCCTTGAAATGTAAAGCCCAATTAAAGATGGGTCAGCCCAGCCCATCATTTTTGTCTATTTAATTTTAATTTTAATTTTTATATTTAATATTATTGCAATCCTAAAACCCTCAACCCCCTTCAGTCGTTTGCGGTACAATTTCCAGATCTCCGCTCTTCTTTCATGGCTTCCGCTTGTCAAAGGATTGCGAGCAGAATCTCCCAATCCTCCTTCAGAGCGACTCTCCGGCCAAATTCTCCGGCCAAATCTCCATCGTCTCCGTTCACTCTACCGTCCAAATCCTCCGCACCTTCTGCTAGCCGATTCTCGCTCGCCAGGTATCTCTCTCTTCATCCTTTCATTCCCCTTGTTTCTGTAATTTTTTCTGTTTTTTTCCTACTTTTTCTGATTGATTTTTATGCTGCTAGGCCTCCGCCGGAGCTAGGATGTGTTCAGTCTCTTTTGCCTTTTCACGACGCCGTTGCTGGAGCGAGGATGATTTCGTGTCTGAGCACCAATTCGAGGAGTTGTCGTGCGCTTTCTCAGGGTATTCTCTGCTGCACCTCTCCCAGCCTCTAACATGAAATATTGTGTACTTTCTTTTCAAGTGTGAGTAGCTTTTTATGCATCGTTACATGTAGACTTTTCAATTTCTTGCTCTGCAATTGTCTGTTTGTGTTTGTGATTCTTGTTGTCTTTTTCGTTGGTGGTGCCATTGTTCCGATAATCTTGCAGATTGTTTATCAACCGTGTTCCATGATCTTACATTTGATATTTCCAAAACAAAAAAATTTGGCGTTTTTTCTGTTATGAATTGGTGGAATTGTAGTTTAGAAGTTTAGAATACGGGATTGCTTGTTATTACTAATGCTTTATGAGGTTGACGATCAACTTTTATAAAAGATGGAAGTGGAATTGGAAGGCTAAGCTTAAACGTCTAAGCTGACCATCTTAGGAAGAGAAACCATCCTAGTTTTTTTTATATCCGTGACTGTCCAGGCTAGCTTTCGCACGCCTCGACTAATGTCACGGACTCACGGGACATACCACAAAACCATCTTAGTTTTGGTCCTTCCCTTTATAGTATCGTTGTTTATTGGTTTCATCTTTTGTCCCCCAGTTCAATTGGTATTTTTTTCTCGAGTTTAATAAGTTACTAGAACAATAAGGATTGGATGAATGGATCTTATTCCATAAAATGGATTAGGGTTGAGGTTGAATGAATGGAGTGGCTTTGGTTGTTGACTGGGGACCTTGAAACTGACTGGAATATTTGGTTCCTGCAGGCACATAATTCCAATTGTCAATATGCTTGAAAGAGATAGATTGGAAGTTTGTGAAGCCTTTCTATTATGGTGCCGTGAATCAATTTCAAGTATGAAATTAATTATATCATAGTAGTACCAAAATGTCGAAGATATTCCGATTTCTATTAATGTGAGGAACTAGTGATTTCTGTGACTCTGTCAAGGGTGGCTCAGTGCCACTTTTAACTACTGTGTGAAAATGGAAGTGTCGCTTATTCAGCCGTAGTCATTTCCTGAATCTTTAATTTTAGAGTTTCTCATGTAAAACTTTTGAACTGAAAAGTCAACCGCCAAATTTTAAAGAATGGAACAGCAAATTAGATTCACCCGTCAATCAGCTTTGCGCTGCAGTCTAGTTATCATGATCATTAAGAAAATTATATTGACAAGAATCCATTCTGTTCTCATGGAGACCCTTACATTCAAGGGATGATCCAGTCAATAGTTTTAGTTTAGTGACTTTAGTCTGTCATGTGAACAAAGCTTTGTATTTTTTTTTAATGATCTGCATCAAATTTTCTTTCATCGTGTAGCGAGTTTAGAAGATTCTCTCCAAAGTTGTAGCTCACAAATACTCTTATGATTGCTCTTGTCATTCAAACCATTACTTTTTTTAATCAAATAATCTATGTGACATAACTTCTCCTTGCCCCAGATGCATTTGATGGTACGTGAGACATATTTGCTGTTTTTTGAAGGTGGGCCAGTCACTCTATACTTCACTAATATCTAGAAATGTCACTTTTGAGTGATGTGTATTGGCTCCATAGATGTTAGTTAGTTCTTGGTGCCTTTGGTTTACTTGATGCAAATCAGCAAATGCAATGAAACAAACCAATATCATACTCCTTCATTCATGTGCTAATTTATGCCCACCTCGACTAGTCTTACTGTTGGTCTTACGAGACGACTATCTAACTCAAAAAATAATCCATATTACTTAAGGATTATATATTAGACTATTAGTTAGCACTTGTTGACACTATTTTATGGTTTTCTTTGCTACTATTGAACTAGATTACTGCATCGGTTATTCAGAATGAGATATGATACGAGTCATTACATTTTGGACTCTTACCTGCAGGAGATATGCATTGATATTCTTAGTCTGTTTTTCTTATTTTGTACTTGTATTCTATTGGTGCAGAGCTCGGTTTATCCGTTCCAAGGTGACTTCTCTGGGCAGTTCACTGCAGTGACAAAGGGATATCAACAATGGTTTAGTGGATTTCTTTCAAGTACTGTGACCTGCACAATTTGTTTAACTAATTTTGATTTTATCCCTTATGACAGAATATTTTGAATAATATTATAGTTCTAGTTCGCATGGCAACTCGGGAAATCCTATTTTTTGCCATTGTTGTGCCATAAACGTTTGATCTGCGTCTTACGATGGATATGTATGTTTCTTATTTATTGAGATACACATTTTGTTTTGTTTTTGTGGTATAATATAATACATGTTGTAGACAAATGGAGGCTGTTTTGCTTACTCCCAGGCCAAGCAAGCAGCCAACAAAATAAGGAATGTCATATTTTGTACTATAACACAAGAGTTTATCACACCCAAGGCTTGTTTGGAAAGTTCTGCATTCAATAAATCATTAGTTAGATCTTCATAGGTACATTATTATGAGTTTTTTTAGAACAATATTTGGGGATAGGGGAATTCGAACATGGGACCTCGTTTAACCCCTTTCTTCCTCATGAGCTCCCTAACCTCTCCATTCTTCATGAATTGTGAATATGTTAATCATAACATGTGCATAATCATCAGCTGCTCATAATTCAATCACCTCTGCAGCTGCTACCTTTGCCAATTTTAAGTCTTTGCAAGTGCTACACGCACTGAGAAGAGTTCGCCAAACTGATTTGCTCGAACCAAACCCCATTTCCTGCATCAACCTCTTCTATACACATATCCTCTTTGCCCCATTAGCCTAACCATGGTACAACAATGCTCAATGGTTTTATACCATAATTTTCAATCATTGATTTGAAGTATTGCATTGTGGTCTCCAATGGTATCTGTCATGTTATCTTCCTTTTTTTATATATCAGTAACCGTTCGGGCCAGTTTTCGTGCACCTCGACTGACCTACAATATTTGGATGCGAAGGAAGGAAACTCAATAGGAAATTAATTGTTAGGTTGGTGGCCATCATGGATTACAACTTTAACTTCTAAAAAAGATGGATTGCTTCGACTGTTTTATGATTGTGAGCATGATTATAAGATCCATTTACCATTGAATGAGTTAGACTTTATGTGGGGAGATTGGAGAGTTCTCTAGATATTCAAAATGTTGGGCAATGATTCAAATATCAAGTGAGCATCGCGCCCAGATTTGAAGTATGTATCGATCAATGCACTACCAACGACAGTTGATGAATCCAAACCACATTTAATTATGCAGCAATGGATCGACGATTCCTACGTCGAAGTCGAGAGCCCTGCAGCACCACTCAAAATGCTTGAAAATGCGAACCGATCCATTCTTGACATGGCACACATGCATATTAGTGAAGAAACTCAAAAACTTTCCATGCTTCATCCCTATCAATAATCATCCTGTCAAGACTGCATTCCAAGATGAAGAGTTTGGACTATTCATCTTTGATAGAATATCTACAGCATCTTCCAAATTGAGCCCCACCATTTAGCAGTTGCTATAACCAAATTCCATGAAATAGCATCCTTATCAATATTCAAAAGATAATTTTATATCAATGGAGATGTTGTCTCTTATTTATATACTCGAGATATTTGAATTTTAGTAATGTGGGATTTTGATCGCAATACTAACAATCTTTTTCTCGAACAAAGTACACCTTAAACCCTTCGAAGCTTTTCTTCTAATAAGTTCTACTCCGAGAGATCCTTCTCTCGAACAAATTAGATTCAAACCATATGATGTTCGCCTTCTTTATTCTAGACCGGGAGCCTTCACCCACATTGATAAAATCAACAACTTGGTTCTAATATCACTTGTTGGGGACAAATAGATATCCACATTTTTTCACATTGATGTAATATAATCTACTTTAAATATAAGTTTTCGTGATTTTGGTTTTGGTTATGACCCAAAAGGTCTCATATAGAGATGTTGTCTCTTATTTATGTACTCAAAATTCTTTCCCTTTATCTAAGCGATGCGGGACATTTATTGTAATATCAACACCCATCAAACAGAATAAACAAGGACAAAAGCATTGTGGGCTCATAACCAAAAAATATTCAAAGAATTCCAAGAAACCGATGTTAACCATTATGGGGTTGCTCAATTGATCAAAGGGGGCCTTGAGGTACATATGGTGATGAGTTCAATCCACATGGTGGCTACCTTACCTAGAATTAATTTCCTACAAGTTTTCTTGGCATCCAAATGTTGTAGGGTCAGGTGGTATGTTCCGTGACAATAATCGAGGTGTGAGCAAGCTGGCCCGGACAGTCATGGATATCAAACAAAAAAAAAAAACCCGATGTTTTAACCACTAAACTATGCTCGTGTCAGTCCCAAAGATATTTGTGGTTCGTGATTTTATTGGACATGAAATTAATAGCTTAAGAATTTATTTGACACTTTTTAAGTTCGTTGATCTATTTAACATAAAATCGAAAGTTTAAGCATTTATTAAGTACGTCTTAAAATTCCATCGTCAAATGAAAACAAACCTGAAAGCTCAAAGGCTAAGCCAGTAATTTAATTGATAAAAGTTCATATTAATGGGTTTTTTTTTAATCATAAACATATCATTTATGTTAACTGAGTTATGCTTTTGACCATATTTATGGTTGATTAAATAAAGAATACCTCTAATTAAGAAGCTGCATAAATTAATGATCTTGAGTTCCCTCTCTCACTCCCTCCTTTTCCAAAAAAAAAAAAAAATACAAAAGAAGGTAAAAGAGTAACTAAGAAATTGGAGAAATAAAGAGAGATGAGATTACTAAGTATAGAAAAACAATGTAGAGAGAATATAGGTAACAAAAAAAGCTCAAATGAGGCTGAAATGGAAACTCATTTTAGCCAACAATTTCAAACACATAGAGAGCAAAGGCTTAGAAACAAATAAAACACAATCCCAATTCTCTTTGAAGCTATTTATGCAATTCAAATATAGCTAACATTCCCCCTATACTTTTGGGAGACATTGCTAAAATAAGCAAATCTCAAATGGTATCCTTGAATGGTAGGAAAACAAAAACAAGAAACAAAAAAACAAAAAAAAATTTGGAAGCCAAAAAAAAAAAAATGAGAAAGCATGGAAGAGAAAAGGAAACTTTGAGAAGTTTTGTTGATTTCTTGCAACCATAGAAGAATTTTTTTTGTGGGATTTATGTTTGGAGGGAAGGAAAAAGAGTGGGAAAATAAAATGATGAAAAGAGAAACAATGGAAGATTTTGCAATAATGGGTGGGTTGGTGGGAGTGCAGTTTGTTTATGCAGGGAACTCTGTTTTCATGAGTTTTCTTATGGCTTTTGGCATTGATCCTTTGACTCTTGTCATCTTGTCTTCCTTCTCTACTTTTCTCATTGTCTCTCCCATTGCTGTTTCTTTTGAAAGGTTTCTCCTTTTTTCTATCTCTTTTAAGAATTTAGAACATGTTTGATAACGATTTCGTTTTTAGTTTCATGTTTGTGAAGATTGTGCTTGTTTATCCATCATGTGTTGACCTAGTGATCAACAGAGTTTTGAAAAACCAAAAGATTATAAGTTCAATCCAAATGTTATAAGGTTAGGTGATTTGTCCTGTGCAGATAGTCGAGTTTGCACATAAGCTAGCCCATACTCATGGGTACCGATAAAAAGAAAAATTGTTTTTTTCCATACCATTTTTTACTATGGTTTTCAAATTTCTTAAGGAAGCAAATTCAACAAACTTTTCATTTTACTTTTTCAAAACTAAATGGTTATCAAACTTGAACTTAGTTTTTCTCCTTTCTTTTTTGGTCGAATCTGAATCATCAAATAGCGAAGTGTCCAAGAATATATTTGTTTAAGCTCCGTTTGATAACATATTGTTTTCTGTTGTTTCTAAAACTGTGTTTGTTTCCTTACATTTTTTTGCCATGGTTTTTTGAAAACTTTTGATTTTAGTTTTAAAACTTGACTTGAATTTTGAAAACATTTGTGAAAAGATAACAAAGCAAAGAAAGTTATGGATAAAAAATAGTGTTTATAAGCTAAAAAACCAAATGGGTTATCAAACTTAATTTGTTTTTCTCCCTTCTTTTTTGGTTGAATATGAATGATCAAACAGAGGAAGTTTATGGTTTTGCAGATCTCATTGGCCAAAGAAACTTACTCTAAAGCTGGTTTCTCAGCTTCTTCTCATATCCTTTGGAGGGTAAGCAAATTAGATGGTTAAGTACCAAAAGACTCCATTAACACACCATTTTTAGGTTCTTTAGTTATGAAATATTATTGAATAATTGTATCAGGAAAGTGACAAGAAAAGTAATTTGATACATTCTGTTTGTTTGCAGAATTACATTGTTTCAGTCCCTTTTTCTGAAAGGAATACAGCTAACTTCGCCGTCGTTAGCGACCTCGATGCCGAATCTCGCCCCGGGACTCATCTTTGCTATTGCTTGGATCTTTAGGTACAAGCATTTATGTGATTGGATCTTTTTTTTTTTTTTTTTTTTTTTGTTAAAATAAGGCTGTGTTAGAGCTTTTGTTGGATATGTATGGTTCAAAAGCCGTTCGTTTTCAACATTTTTCGTGTTCGGTAAGAGACATTGTTGTCGATGCAGATTAGAAAAGGTTCGGCTAAGTTGCATCTATAGCAAGATCAAGATTTTAGGTACATTTGTATGTGTGATAGGTGCATTCACCATGAGCATAATGCAAAGCACTTCGTCGGATGCAACTGCAAAAGATGCTTTCCAACAACTGCTATCACCTCCGACCGATCAAGCGTTCGATGAACAGAAGATCTTCGGTTGCGTGTATCTCTTCTCGGCGATTTTCGTTTTGTCTAGTGTAGTTGTTCTGCAGGTATGTTAGCTGTCATTTAGACAATGTAGAAGTAAAATCCAGTTTTTTTCCCCATATTTAGAATATTGTGATAATCGACAGGCGGCGACACTGGGCGATTTCCCAGCACCGATGTCGTTGTGTGCGATAACGTCCGGAATTGGAGTGCTCTTAACCATAATTGTACAGCTAGTTCTATATCAAAAACTTGAAATTGGTTGGTCACATCTCAGTGTTAAAGATTTGATTGCCTACTGTGTTATAGTAAGCAGCATTCATTTTCGTGCTATTTTGAGATCATTCTTTGTACATATTGGTTGCATATTGATGTATGCTTTTACAAATGTTGCTGACGAGAAGAGCGGAACCGTTAGCGGGTCTTGCATGAGCTTCAACGGGTGGGCGATGAAGAAACGAGGGCCAGTTTTGGTGTCGATGTTCAGTCCAATCGGAACCGTATGCTCACTCATTCTCTCAGTTTTCACCTTGGGAGAATCAATCAACATTGGGAGGTACATTTTTACCATTTCTCATTGTCGTTGTCGTCGTCGAGGTTTCGTAGTTAAACCGAGACTTTGGAGTTTATAGTATTCATATTTGGCTCTCATTGCAGCCTTGCTGGTATGTTCCTCCTGTTCACCGGCCTCTACTTCGTGCTGTGGGCGAAAGGGAATGAAGGTTACGACAACCGAAACTGTCCCGAGAGTGAGTTCGACGTTGACAAGCCTCTTTTAGTGGAATTTGAATCAAATATATGAACTTTTTCTACAATGAAACAATGTGGTTTGGGATTGGAATTGTTTTGTTATAAATATAACAGCAAAAAATGAACAGTTCCAACATTTTGATCATTAACTTTTGCAGAAGCTTGACAGCTCCAATCTTTGGATGTTTTTTTCTTGGGAAAATTCTATGCTCTATGGTTGAGTTTTGTAAGAAGATGATCAGTTCAGCAACAACACATCAGATCTTTTTTTCTTTGAATTTTTCTTTTCTTTTCTTTTTGGTAGAATATCAATTTGGATTTGATTGTGTTCTCAAGTTTTTTTATGAAACATAGGAATAGAAACATTTCAGTAGTTAATTTATCATTTACATCAGTAAAATTGTAAATATCTTGCACTTCTTTTTAGCATAATTACCATTTTATGGATTTGTTTTCCCCTTTTACCATTCTCTTGTCTAATTTTTTTTTTTTTTAATTTTCATAAGGTTTCCCTTTTCATAGTTTTGCTATGGATACCCTCATTTTGCTCTACAAAGTAGAAAAGTATTGACCGCGCTAAGGTGTATTCGTAAAATGCGAATATTATAAATGATTTGCAGCGATTTGCAAAGGCAAGTATACCTTATCGTTTGTAGCAAGTTTTAATA
>JBBMEF010000022.1:14346188-14367675 GCA_037832685.1 Sicyos baderoa
TGAATTTGTTAAGATATTATTTGTTATTAAAATATTATTATTATAATTTTAAAAAGAAAGTTGTTAAGATTTTTTTTGATTTTTTTTTTTTTTTTGTCGCGTCTTTCAGAAAGACGCGACCCAACGCGGCAAAAAAAAAGAAGGGTCGTCGCATCTCAAATATTTTGAGTCCGAACCCCAAATGGCAATAGGTTTGGGGTCCGGACCCCTGCATGCCATTTTTCCTCCAATTCCCATTTATATTGTTTTATAAGAGGAAGACTTACTTGATGGTGGGTAAGTATACCTTTCAAATCACATATTTTTACTTTTTTGTATCTTTTTTTTACTTTAATATTTTTTTCATCGGTTAAAATCAATTAAAAAAAAATAAAAAAAACATGTAATTTTAAGGGTGAATAAGTATTTTCACCAAATATTACTATCAAAATAATCCATCCATATGGAAGTGTTTTTTATCAAGAGAAGCTATCTACCCAAAAGAAGAAAAAAAACCTTGGGGTGAAAGAACACATTGTTCATCTAAATCTAATTTTAGATATGTTTCATATAATTGGTAAACAGTGTATTTTTATATTACTTACTTTATTAAATTAGATTTTTATCATAGATCAATAATACTGGTTTTATCTTTTATATATTATACTTTGAATGGAATGATAGTAAAATGTTCAATGAGTTATATTGTAACAAAAATATTTGCAGTCGCCCATATCGATATGTTGTAAGTAGCCTCTATATAAGAAAACATACACGAATAAGTATATCGAATTTCAAAACTAAACATAAGATTTTAGAGATGAATTGAAATACAACCAATCAAATAAGTTTATACATTCCATCCATTATTTTTATATATACATATCAACAAAATTTCAACCTAAGTTCTCAGCAAAAATGTAACCTTTTTTTTTTTTAAATAGATCTTTTTATTTGTTGAGATAATAGAAAATGATCCATACAATAGAAAATAATATTTCTGAAATGTTAAGAACACAGATCTCAATAATTTAGATCAAGTCGTGATAGTTTAAGCATTAACACAATGGGCACACAGGTCCCAATAATTACTTAATTACAAAAATAAACAGTTTTATTTATTTATTTATTTTCAAAAACTGATATTGAATTTTGGTTTTCAATGGATAATTGTCTTCTGTCCAAGTTTCAACATAAATAAATGGAATACTTACAAATTCAATCAAAATTATAAAAAGTTAAAAACAGCTTGCATGGATTAGCAAGAGACTTAACTATCAGGTGGCTCTCGTTCGAGTGGTTAAATAAGATTTTAAAGTATTTAAAATGATGAATTCAATTCATCAAGACCAACTACTTAAAAGTTAATTTTTTATAGTTTCTTTTTACATTTAAATATTGTAGGTATGGTATATTTCATGACAAAGACAAATGTATTTTTGTAAATAAACATTAAAGAGGTGTTTGGATGACATTTTAGAGGAGTATTTTGTATAGTGATTATTAATAACTCGTTTGGATGTAGTTTTTTTGTAGAGTGATTGTTAATATCTCGTTTGGAATCTTTGGATGTAGTCTTTTTATTTGATGAGTCGTTTGAAAAGATATTTACTTCTTAGTGATGTCACATTTATTTTTTGTTTTTTTGTTTTTTAAGTATAATTTTTCTTATTTATTTAGTAATCAATATTTCAAGTTATTTTTTTATGCTTTGAAATATCTTTAAAAATATTACTTATTTTATTTTTATTTTTCATTTTTATTTTTTAAATTTTGTTATTCATTTTTTTTTTTGTGAAAACATTTTTTTATTTTTAGTTGATAATAACATCTCATTTATATTTCTTTAATAATATCAATGTTCTTTTTGTGACAAAGGTTAGTGAATTAGCTAAAAGTTAATAATAGTAATAGAAATAAAAAGTTAAATATATTTTAAAACATAGAAGAAAAAAAACTTGATTATTTTTTTTTTGAAAAACTTGATTATCTTTTTTTTTGAAAAACTTGATTATCTAATCAATGTAAATTAACTAAATTATGATATTGGGTGAATGAGTAGTATATATTTTCAACAACAATAAAATATATCATAAAATATTTTGAAGAATTAAAAACAAAATTTTTGGAACAAAAATAAAAACGGTTGATTTCAAAAAAAAAAGTATAAAATGAGAATTAAAAAAAAGACATTTCTGAAAAAAAAATAAAAGGAAAATAAATTATAAAGAAAACAAAATTAAAATAAATAAATTAACAGAAAAAGATAAAAAAAAAATAAAATAAAAAAGAATGCAACGTAAATAAATTGAGGGAAAAAAAAAGAATAATGGGTGCCAAGTGGCACATTGGGCACACCAACACTACCCCCAATCGCTCAAAAAAAAAAAAAAAAAAGAACAAAACAAAATGGGCTGTTGCACTCCTATTTTGAAGTTCGCAAAACAAAAACCCCCTGAAAGGCACATTCTAAGCCACAATTTTATAAAATAATTTAGAATGCAAAGTTCAAGTACGATTTTCAAACCAATTAATCTAACAAAACAACTAAAAGCTCAAATAATAATAATAATATAATGATCAGGATTTGAAGAAATTACTTTCTTCGTAATGGATGTAACATACTTCGGTTGTCACCCATTTCCAAATTCAACAAATGTAGGGCATGTTTGGCTCATACATAAATGAAGAGTTGGAAAAGAATATGGGTCAATTTTATGTTTGCCTAATGAATTTTCATAAGTCCACCCAGCTCCACACGTGATCCCACGTTTTTATTTAAATATTAAAATATTAAAAAACTACTCAATATCTATTTTTTTATTTAAATAAAAACTTTGAACAATTCTTTTCCAGGCATCAAACATAACTTTATTATTAAAAAACTATTAAATATTAATTTTTTTATTTAAATAAAAACTTCAATCATTATCTTTCTATCGCATCAAATATAATTATCTTTTTTCCCGAACGTAAACTTATTCTCCCCTATATTTTCTTCTCATCCCAACTCAACTCATCCCTTCAAAGTCAAACATGTCTTAAATGTAACTTAAAATACAAGTCACCTTTTTCAACATTTCATAAAGACATTGGAAACCTCCCTTCTAGAAAAGTTTATATCCCTGCCCTTTATTTGAATCCTACTTTTCTCATAAAAACTTAAAACAAAAGTCTATCTACAATCATACTAGAGAAAAATTATTTTTCTACTAATATATCATTAAGTTTTTTTTTTCTTCCTTTATTTTGTTATGAGCGTTCACTTTTTTTCTTTTTCTTTTTTGAAGAAAAAAAATATATCTTCTCTACTTCCTTTCCTATTTTTCAAAAAAAAAAAAAAAAAAAGTTGTCTGAGGAGGAAAAATATTCTTCAGATGCATTACATAACTCTAACCAAGAATAAACTTTGAATTCTAATATGAGCCTATTTCCATGGAAAAAAAATTAAAATATTTATGTTCAATTATAAATGAGATATTTATCATGGAGAGAAGTTAGAGTTCATTCCACATAATTTGATGAAGCCTATAAAAAAATTCAATTCACTTTTATCCAACTTTTTTTTAAGAACAAAAGCCGATCATATTATTAAATCAAAGGTCTAGTAACAGATAAATGAACCCTATCATAATCTAGCAAATGAGAAAGCCAATCAGACCGACTAGAAAACCAAATATGAGCAGTAATGTATAAAAGCGCAGCAACTAGGGGGTGTACATGGTCCGAGTTTGGTAGGATTGAATGATTTTTTTGGACCAACCCAACTTTTCGGGTTGGTCAATTCGCCAATCAGTCTAACCCTATGCATAAATGTAACCCAACCCAACCTTAGATTTTCGGGTTGGGTTGGGTTGGATTGGGTTCTCGGGTTATGTTACCCTCATTTTTTCCATCTAATATTCAATTCTTAGACCTACAATATGTTTAAAAAAAAAATCCATGATACTATATTTCAACCTATTATCAATCTTATTAGTACATATTCTTTTTTCAGAAGACTTACAAAATATGCTAAAAATCTATCTTATTAATTTATGTTACATACATACACATATTATATATAATATTCTTAATTCGGGTTGGATTGGGTTGAACGAGCCAAAAATTTGTCAACCCAATAACCAACTCAACCCAACAAAACTACAAAATCATAACCTAACCCAACCCAAAAAAATTATAACTCAATCCAACCTTACAGTTTGAATTGGGTAGTCCGAGTTACTCAGGTTATCGAGTTTTTTGTACACCCCTAGCAGTAACAACAAGTTCATGGGCCGAGGATTTATCCATCTACTTAACCCACTATTATTGATATTTAAAGACACCATTAAATTTGCTTCCCATTACAAATAATAATAACTATTTTTAAGTTTCAAATATACAAACTTAATACTATATATATATATATATATGACTATCTAGACTCGTCACTATTGTCATTAAACATAAGTAATCTTATAACATTTGGATGTTCATAAAATTCATTAAATCTTAATTATTCTTGACTCTCTTAAATTTTGAAACAAAAGTTTGAATATAATTAAAAAATTATTTCTTCAATTAATAAAAGTTGTAGGAAAAAAAAAATATTTCTTCAATTAATAAAAGTTGTAATCTCTAATAGGAAAAAGAAAGAAAAGGGCATTAAAAACCACAACTTTTGGGTTGTGTGTGCAGTGAGGAATGCTTGTCACCTACTCATTTCTCTCCACTTTCAACTCTCCCAATCCCTTCCTTCACTTCTCAACCTTTCTAAAAAGGAAAAAAAAAAATAACAATAAATAAATAAAAAGAAAAATAAATTTGCTCTGTTCTTATTTCTTCTTCAGTTCTTCTTCTTCCTCCTCCTCTGTTTCTGTAACAGAACAACAATGGAAGAAAGGCACAAATGCAAGCTCTGCTCTCGAACCTTCACCAATGGCCGCGCATTAGGCGGCCACACAAAATCCCATTTCGCCAATTTCCCCATTAAACACCAAAATCCCAACCAATCCCCAGATCCACAAACCTTCTCTCTCAATTCCTCCACCGATTCGCCGCCGTCTCCGACGAGTTCCATCTCCGACACCTCGCCGGAAGAATACGTCGCCGTCTGTCTCGTAATGCTTTCCATGGAAAAGGGTAAGGGGAAGGAACAGAGCCGGCCGCCGGGATCGGCGAGGAGAAGTTTCCGGTGTGGGAAGTGCCGGAAAAGTTTCCGATCGAGCAGAGCTCTGTTTGGACACGAGAAAGTTTGCAGAAACGAAGATGGAGGTAAGTGGAAGATCTTTAAATGTCCGTATTGTTGTAAAGTGTTTGGTTCGGGGCAGGCTTTGGGTGGGCACAAAAGATCCCATTTACAGAGTTCCGCCATTGATGGCGGTTACAAGAAGCTCGAGATCGGACTGGATCTTAACTTGCCTGCTCCAATGGAACAAGATGATTGCAGTGTAGTTTCTGATGCTTCATGAGATTTGATTTTGATTTTGATTTTGTTAGGATCTCACAAATGTCCCACATTGAAAAGTGGGAGAGTCAACATCAATATAAAAGAGATATGAGTTACTCCCCTTATTATCAATTGTTTTTGAGGTGAAACTCATAGTCTCTCACAAATTTTGATTTTTTATATTATTATTATTTTGATCCCATATGCTTTATTTTAATTTGAAATACTTCATTTACCATTTTGGTTTGACTCTGCAAATTTAGAAATCAAATTATATATATATTGATGTTGAGTATTCTATTTTCTAAGTTGAGTAAACTTGCAAACTTCTCTTAGAGTTTTTTTTTTTTTTTTAGTACAAATTATTGAAAGAATATTATAAATACCGATTTCAGGAATGAAATCTATAATTTAAATAAAAATGGATTAAAACTAAACTAGATAATCAATGACACTCGTTCCATAACTCTTCTTAGAGTCAATCAACTTTCATTTAATTCAAATAAGTGTTAAATAATAATAACTTAAAAGAAGAACTTGGGTCTATTCTATGGATTACAAATTTATAGAAATACATTTTTGAGAAATCATGTCAAAATGAACAAGAACCTTATTGATATTATGCATATTCAGATTTGAATTTCTCTACCTTAATTGTTATTACAACTTACAAAAATAATGAAAAAATCAGGATAAAGATCTTATATGGTTACTGGTTGGATGATTAAGTGTTACTATAGTTACTGTCAAAGGCTGATCTCTTAGGACTAAATTTATGCATTTTATACATATAAATGATGTTTCTATATTATACTTTTATACATATTTTTTTGTCATATATGTCCATCAATTTTTTAAATATATTTTTAGAAGAATATTTACATGTTGTCTGTACAACATGTATGACTCAATCTTAATCATTCATTTTTTTAAAAACTAATTATTTTTCAAAATGAAAAATAAAATGGATGGCTAAAATTGGGCCAACTTAATAGCCCTCTAGTTATTTTTCATTCTTTTATATGTAAAGTCATTATTATGTACCCCATAATTTTAAATTTGTGCATTTTACACATAAATGGCCTTTTGTATTTAAATATATATTTTTTGTCATATATATCTTGTGTGACCTCTCAAATATTTTTAATATTATTTTATATGTCAAGTCATCATTATTATAAACACAAGTAATATTTGGCCTTCTAATTTTTATTGCTTAGATCTGCCCAATTAAGCTTTTGGTATAGAGTCGAAATCCATTAGTATAAAAGTGTATTACTTTTGATTTAGGAAGATACATGGATGTGAGACATTGCTTTTATTGATAAAGTTCAAAATAAAATAAATTAAAATTTATAAAGATAAATTGAATGAATCAGTTATACGATTTGCTACCTAATTTAATATTAATCTATTTCAACTTGACTGTTAGGAGTTCCAATTCTGTATCTCTTCCCAATACTTAGAATATGTAAAAATTGAATAGAAATTGAATTGAAAGAGCCTAAGAATTTTTTTTTTTTGAGATTACAACAATTAAGGGTGGGTGAGACTCGAACCCAAGAGCTAGAAATGAAAGAGCCTAAAAATTAAATGTTATAATGGGTAAAAGGACATATATTTGGAGAAGTTATGATAGAGAAGGGAAAACAAGATAAATTCAGAAGCTGATTCGGTCAGCGAGAGTGGTGGCAGGCTTTATGCAAAACAGGTAGCCCACCGCCGAACTGCCTGACAAGCGACAAATTTTAAGAATATTTATAATGCTGTCCTGTCATAATGGTCAATACATTATTCTATTTTGGGTCAAATAATTAAGGTACTTTTGTAGAAGTAGACTAAATTGATAAAATATTTACAATATTAGGTAAATTTAAAAAAAAATTAACAACCATAATTAAATATACGGTATAAAATAATACTTCTTATACTATATAATTTATACATAATACAGTATGATGAATATTATTTATATTGTATATTTGATTATGAATGCTAAATATTTTCAAATTTACTTAAATTTGTAATTATTTTGTAAAATTGGACTATCAAATACAATTTCTCAATAATTAATTTGAAAAGTTATTTTATGTTATTATAGACAAAAGGTTCGGATAGATTAATTATTATAATTGAAATGATGATAAATGATGTTTTGAATGAGATTATTGTAATATGAATTATAACTAAAAAAAGGTTTTTGGATGATTAGTTATTACAATATAAATATTATTTTTTTTTTACTTCATTTTCATTCCAAATATATTTTCTAAATGCTTGAATGCATGATTATATACGGGAGAATTTGCACGTATATTACAATAAGCCAAAAAAATGTATAAATAGTAACTTTTTGAAAATATTTGTAAATATAGCAAAATCAGATTTATAGACTCCATCAATAGTGTCTGATAGACTCCATCAATAGTGTCTAATAGACTCTATCAATAGCGTCTGATAGACTCCATCAATAGTGTTTGATAGAGTTTATAAAAAAAGTTGTTATATTTGCAATACTTTTAAAAAGTTGCTATAATTCTAATGTAGAGTAGAAAATTTGCTATACAGTACAAATTCCCTAATTATATATAATTGAATTAAGTAATTAAATTGCCATTGTTATTAAAATCACATAATTTTTTTTGTTTAAATAATTACAAAGTTATTTCTGTTTTTTTTTTTTCTTTCTATTTTCTACGTTTTTTTATAATTAGTTTTCAACAATTTTTTAAGTGTGTTTATTTTTCTACAATGAAAAATATGTTCCACCATTGCTGGACTCATCAAAGTTTATTTTTGTTAAGTCTTTATTTTCTCGGACCACAAAAATTTCCTAAAACCCTCTTACGGTAGAAGCCCTCATCTCCTAGTTCATCTTCCTCTCCATTCAAACTCTATGACAAGAATTTCGAAGTCTCCGTTTAAGCGAAGGCGACGTTTATAATAATCTTTGGTGGCGCTTATAAATAGGGGTGCATAAATAATCCGACAATTTGAAAAATTCGGACCAACCTAACCCAATTTGTCGGGTTGGGTTAGGTTGGGTTCAAAATCATGGATTGAGTTGGGTCAATGGTTGACCTAAAATCAACCAAACCAAATCCGACCAACCCGAATTTCATATTTATTTTTACCTCTAACATAATTATTATGTTATCTAATTATTTATATTATATGTTGCATATTTATTTTATTTAATTATTATTTTAGACTTTTTATTTTTTAATATTTTTTAAACTTTAAATCTATCGATCGGGTAAACTTGAATTTCGCATTTGCAATAAGAATACACTTATGCTAATGTTCGTCCTAAGTTTCTAAGAATCGAAAAGGGGCGTTAGAAATTGTTTATTGAGTACATAGCTTATCATAGTTAGCTTCTTTAATTTTACGTTAGTTGCAAATTTATGAACTCAATAACCCAACCCGAAAATAAATTGTTGGGTTGGGTTGGGTTGAAGAATTGACCAACCCGAATGTTTAGTTAGATTGAAAATCACCTCAACCCAACCCAACCCATGTTCACCCTACTTATTTATAAATGGTGGTTTATGTAAACGGCCCCCAAACATGAGTTGGTTTAAGAATAATCCAACTGCCCGTTTTCAAACTGGGGCCAAACATACTCTAAGTAATTTAAAAATGAGAGTTATAATAATAAAAAAAAGAACTTGTTAATAATTTGTTTAGATGTAAATTTAAAATGAATATTTATCTTGAGTAGTGAAAAAAATAATGAATAGAAATAAGTGGTAAAAATAAATTATTTTGAAGAATTATAAATAAATGATTAAAAATGAGTGATTGATATTGATGAGTAGTTATAAATAAGTGGTTAGAAATGATGAGTTACTTTGAGTAGTTACAAAAATTTGTCTAAATAAATTTTTTTAAGAAGTGGTAAATAAATGCTCATTTTAAATCTTACACAAATACGACAAACAAGCGCCCTCTCGTATTATTGATGATCGAGAATTAAAGTTTCTCTTATATATATATATATATGAGAGACATCAATAGTAGTGTGACACCATTATTTTGAACTTGAAAATTTAAAGAGAACATACTTGCGAAACTTAGATATTTGATTAATTGCACTACCCTTAACGATTCTCGTTACTCGTGATCGTGAAATTCAATTAAATTGCAACCAAACATATAATAAGTCAACGACCACTAGTTTTTTCGATAGTGTTGAACAATTACTTTAAATATCTAATCACGAATGCAAAAACAATTACAAATGCAAAATTTATAGTTTAGTAGAGAGGAATTGAACATGGCGCTTAATTAAACAATATGATATTGAATGAGTAAAATCAATGACCAAATATTTTTTTAAAAAAATATTTCTAAACTCCATAAATATTATTTTTAGATAAAACTTTCTTACATGTGAATGTGTGAAGGAACTTAAAAATGGTATGGAAATAAGTTATGGAAATTGAGTGATTTTTCAAGTTTGTTTTGAACTTCCATTTTGACCTAAAATGGAGTAATTGTGTGGCATTTATTTGAGTGGTAGTGAATATGGAAGTTGAGAGATTTTTCTTTTTTTTTTTTTGTTTGTAATTGGTAATTCCAAATAAATAAATGGATGATATTATGAATTATAATTTTCATTAATGAAATTTAGATTTGCAAATATTTTTTTAAAAAACCTAGAATTATAAATATTTTAGGTAATTTTTGTTGTATAACAACCTTTTTACCACAGTTTACGATTATAACAACTTTATAAAAATAATTCGTTTATAATAAATTCTTCATATATTTTTTAAAAAATCTTTATTTTATTATTGAAATTTAGATTTACTAATATTTTGTTAGAAACTTAGATTTATAAATATTTTAGGAATTTACGTTGTATGACAACTTTTTTACCCAATTTACTATTATAACTATTTATAAAAATAATTTATTTATAGCAAATTTTCCATATTTTTTTAAAAAAAATCTTTATTTTATTAATGAAATTCAAATTTGCTAATATTTTTTTAAGGAATATAAATATTTTATAGATTTAGTTTAGGAAATTTGTTATATATACTAACTTTGGGGTCCTCTATTAAAATTATAGCACATTTTTATCAAAAATTGATTTATATCACAATTTTGAGTGATTGAACGCAATCAAACTCAATCAATAAATAGTGATTGAACTCAATCAATTTGTTAAGTGATTGAACTCAACTGATTGAGTTCAATCACTAGTTATTAGTTGAGTTCGATTGAGTTCAATCATTCAAATTTTAGTATATATACAATTATTTTAAATTTTGTGTTATAAATCCAATTTTTATCCAATTTTTATTATACATGAAAAATTCCTCATCGTTTACTTATATAAAAAAGTATTTTTAACCAAAAACTTAGGAGAAGTTGAGGTTAAAATTTAGAGGCATTAGGTAACTTAGCCAATAGCGAAGGAAGGTTTAACAATTTTTCACGATTGCTGCAGAGAACAATTACAAACAGATCGAAGCTGTGATTCGCATGGCATGGCTATGGAGCTTTTCGCATGGCACGAGAACAAGAAGGATGATCTCGAGTTCGAAGACCTAATTCAACGAGAGGCGGAGCGACGGTGGCGCAACCACCTGTTGTCGGCGTTGCTGCGGCGAGGTGGTTTGACGAGGAATTGAGGATCATTGAAGCTTATTGTCATTGGCCGGAGAGGAAGGGAGCAATTGAAATTAGGTTAGGCTTATTGATTCTGGAGAATCGAGGTCGGCGAACGGAGCGATTTAGACTCGAGGTAAGTGATGGAGTTTTGTTTTTAGAATGGTTAATCGTTAATTGTTGTGTAATTGAATTTGGCGCTTGAATGGAATGCTGTTATTCCGGTGAAGTTGATGAAATTGGGGCTAGGAGTGGAAAATGTAAAAGTTCATGCAGTGGAAAATATTGCAGTTTAGCTAATAAGGGTTTTTATTTTCTTTCAATAGTAACACATTGCCTACATGTTCAAACCCCATGGTGGCCACCTACCTAGGAATTAATTTCCTACGAGTTTCCTTGGCATCCAAATGTTGTAGGGTCTGGCGGTATGTCCCGTGACATTAGTCGTGGTGCGCGAAAGCTAGCCTCGACAGTCATGGATATCAAAAAAAAAAAAAAAAAACACATTGCCTACATGTTAGTTCTTCACTTTAATTTTTGCTTCATACCAAAAACACATTTATTATTAGAAGCTTCATGAAGTTTGAGCTCTGAAATTGAAGGTTTGGATGGTGATGTGATTAAGGGTTCTGAAGCTATAGAGAATAGAGATGAAGCTGTCGAACCTGGACGACCAGGTGCATAACCGCGCTGCCACTGGAGATTCTGAGCAAGATGAGGAGATTGTACAGGGAACAACAGACTCTTGTATGAGAACATGTGAGAAAGAGAAAGAACTTCAGGAAAGTGGGTCAGAAAATCCTAAGAAAAATGAGGAGGCCTTAAGCATGCAGCCAGAGATTGAGGTTGGTCAGGCACAAGATGATATTTCTAGTTCAGGGACTAATACTAATGATATTATTCCACAAGAACTTAGCTGTGAACAACCTCAGAAGCCCTCATTAGACTTAGAAGACGAAGATGCTATTTGTACGCGCACAAGGGCTCGCTATTCACTTGCTAATTTCACGCTTGATGAGCTTGAAATCTTCTTACAAGAAACTGATGATGAAGACGACCTTCAAAATGTTGATGATGAAGAAGAGTACAGGAAGTTTCTCGTTGCAGTGTTGCGGGATGGAGATGGTGATAGCAAAAGTGAAGAAAATGAGACTGTAGAAGATGAGGATGAAGACAATGATGCTGACTTTGAGATAGAACTTGAAGAGGCACTTGGGAGTGATGTTGATGAAGTTGCAAGAGACTTAACTGAAAAAGAAAATAATAGAGCTGTAAGACGACCAGAAACTAGACAAAATAAACGTTTAAAAGCCTCGGTTCAAAATAGCAAAAGACATTTTGGACAGGCCAAGCGACCATTGCGACCACTCTTGCCAATATTACCAAATGAACCTATAGCTCCTTTTCCCCCTCACGATGGAAAAACCTTAGCAACTTGGAATTCTTCTACTTCTCGGTCTTTTGTGAATAAGGATAACTTGATAAATGGTTTTGCACCAAATCAAATAGGCCAATTATACTGTTTGATTCACGAGCATGTGCAACTTCTCATTCAAGTATTTTCCATATGTATATGTGATTCTTCTCAACAACATGTTGCCTCCCAGGTACATGGATTAATTACTGAGATACTTCACAAACGCAATGAAGTATTGACATGGAAAAAGGTTGCATTTCCTAGCATATGCTTTCACCTTCCATCTGTTTATTCGTCAATGCGGGATGTACCCAATAGTAATTTCCAAGTGCAAAGAACATTGGAAGCAAATAACTTTTGCAATGGACAAATGGTGTGTTCTGCTCAACAAACCTATCAAAGGGTTGCATCACAAACAAGTTACGATAAAGGGCATGATTGTGTTTCTAGTAGACAGGTGGTCGAAGGTTCAAGTTGGGCGCCATTTGTAAGTGGCCCAGTACTATCTATGCTGGATGTAGCTCCACTGAACTTAGCTGGAAGCTATTTAGAAGATGCTTATACTGGTAAAACTTATTTTCTCTTAGATGTTTAGTAAAATATTTAGTTTCAACATTTTAATGTTGTGACAATCTTCTGATGTTTCTAAATGCATTTATCTTTATTATTGGGTTGGAATGCATGGCAGCTGTTCAAGAATATCGAAGACGTCGCTTGGAATCATCATCAGATGCACCCTTAGAAAGAGAACCACTTTTCCCCCTCCCTGCATTTCCTAGAGTTAATTGTGAATTTATATCTGGAAGCAATTCCTCATCTGTCAATACAGTTGCACTTTCTCCTAATCAACAGCCACCTAAGAAGACATTGGCAGCTACTCTCGTTGAAAGCACCAAGAAGCAGTCTGTTGCCATGGTTCTAAAGGACATTGCAAAGTTAGCCCAACAATTCTTTCCTTTATTCAACCCAACATTATTTCCTCATACACCACCCCCCGCTGCGGTGGTAAATCGAGTTCTTTTTACTGATGCAGAAGATGAGTGAGTTACTTTCTATCTAATGGAAGTTCATTTCTTTGTCCTAATATTTTCAATTTTTAGCTTCACTTCTCTGGTTGCTGCTTCTCATTACCTTAGAATGCCACTTCTTTATGATAGTATGTTGATTTCAACAATTTTCTTCTCCTTCATTGTATGCGGGATGTGAAACATCGGATATAAGTTACTAGTATGGGTAGTCCAGTGGTTGTTGTAATTCCACCTTAAATCATAACCTCAACTTTCATAAGTTAAAAAACATTAATTAATGAATTGTCTCTTATCCAAAAACCAAAAGGAATGGACGGATCATGATTTTGGTTCCTACAATGTTGCAAATATGCATGAATTCCCAAACTGTAAATTCACACAAGATGAACTCCTGTGCATGTCATTGACTCACCTGTTGTTGATTTGGATGCAGGTTATTAGCCCTAGGGTTGATGGAATATAATACAGATTGGAAGGCTATCCAACAGCGATTTCTGCCTAGCAAATCTAGGCATCAGGTAGTTCATGCTATTAATTTTTCTCTTCTTTCATTGTGCTAACTATTGTTTTTTTTCCCTGGGGGTGGGGGGGGGACTGCGGTGGTTACATTTGGATATATATATAGTCATTAAAGTCTGGACTCTGGAGAAGGATATATATATAGTCATTAAAGTCTGAACTTCTCCGCATTTAAATGTTTTGAAATGGGCATAAGAGTGACCCAATTTGAATTGCATTACTGTTAGTTTTCGTGATTCTGAGAATACAGTTACCTGAAAAACAACAGTGATTTTGTTTGTCCAAAGTAGTGAAGAGCTGACTAATTCTCGTCTGTGGTACTGACTTAGATTTCCTCCCTATTGGCGTGCTATATTTATTCTAGATGAATCATTCTATATCAGTATATCTTCTGTATCTTTTCTTCATTTTCTGCTTTTCATTTTGCAGATTTTTGTTAGGCAGAAAAATCGATGCTCATCAAAAGCACAAGAAAATCCAATCAAGGTATGTTACTTCTTTTGTATGGAGAGTTGATGTCAGTTTTTCTCTGCAACTTATCTAGATTATTTTTTAAGAGTTACTCTTGTAGTCCTACTTGATTTGTAGAACTCCTTGCATGTCTTCCATGTATTCTACAACTGTCTCTGATAGTTGATAATGATAATGAATAAAGGGACATTGGTGGAAAATGGAAAAAAGTGGACTTATGAGCATCGCCAATACCAAATTCTTGTTCTTCGTAAAAAAGCTAGACCTAGAGGGAGATTAGGTGCTTATCACCCACACTCACTAGATCTGGGCCGGTTTGGGTTTAACCCAACCGGCAACCAATCCAGTTTTTCCCCTTAATTTTCCTTCTGTTCTTTTCATGTACGATCTGTGTTGTAATCTTCACTTTTCTTCCTCCCTCCCTCCGCTCTGTAATCTGGTCAACATTGACCCTCTCTTCTTTCTTGTACATCAATGTAATGGTTTTTGTTTTCTGTAAAATAAATCACCCACACTCAGTATGCTGATGTCGTGCCTTTTCTTTTGAAAATATGATCAAAACAAAGCTGAAACGCTGGTGCCAGTTCCTTAAGATCTTTGAACAAGCTTTGAGTCTTAGCATAAACTTGCTCAAATCCAGCCTATTCGGGTCAATGTTGTCAATTAATCCTGCTCTATCTTTAGGCTGCAGTGATGAATCTCTTCCCATCTCTATCCTTAACCGGGCTCTACTAACGCTCAAGAGATACTAACTCCATATAGGAGTGAAAAGAAGAAAATTTTGGAAGGTGCTATTAACGAAGGAGGTAGTCACCTGGTGAACTGGGTTAAAGTGAGATGTTCTGAAGAGGATGGACTCCTGTGGAAAATTATCAAAAGCAAACTTGGTCGGTTGTTTAGTGCTTGGCTTCCTGGTCAGTTTAAGGAAAAAAAAATTTATATCCCCTGGCCAAACCATATTTCTTATTGGGGAGAAGACCTATTTTAAATTTGGAAATGGAAAGAAATTAATTTCTAGGAAGACCTTCCAATCACCTTGCCTGCTGAGTACCTTTTTACATTCCTTTTAGTCCATCGCTACTGCGAAGGTCCTTACAATTGATAGTTTCCGGTCTGAACCTAACAAAGTTAGTAATGTATGGATAGACAAGTGGAAGAATGGGCAAACCTCTCTGTTTTTCTCCCAAATTTGCATCTTGGAGGTACATATTCTATTTGTTGACTGCCAAACCCAAATCAAATGTTTTCGGTTAAAGCAGCTATTTCCATCCTTCAATCTGGCTCCAAAAGCCGTGTGCTTTGGCTCAATGCGGTTAAAGCTATATTCTCAAAATTTGGTATGAAAGAAATCAACGGATCTTTTATGACAAATTCATGGTCTTGAATACCCACGTCGGCTTCTTAAAGTGCCATCCTAGTGCGCTATTTCCAAATCTTTTGAGGGATACTCCCAGTCTATTATTCATCTTAACTGGTAGTTCTTTCTGTCCTTAGTGTATTGCTAGTTTAATTTTCAAATTTTCTTTTTAGTCTTTTGTTGTTTCCTCCTTGTCTTGGAGCTTTGTATTGGGAGCTTCGGCCTCTTTCATTACATTAATGAAAATTTTGTCATCTTGTAAAAAAAAATTCTGGCTCCTCTATTTGTATGTAAGCAACCAGACCACCGGGTTTTCTTTTTCCCAACCAGAAAGACACTAGCTTGCTCCCTTTGGGAGGTGGCATGAAAGCTTCCACCGTTGTGCCAGAGCTCTGAAATTGTCTTTGTGTATTTTAGTTATCTACTAGTATTGTTGGATGTATTAATGCCCCACCTTTTGTAATGTGGCATAATTTCTTTGAACAGATAAATAAATGTTATGTCGAGAGGAGAGAATCAAATTAATTAACCTTCAAGACAAAACTCACCATGAAAAAGACTTTTGATTCAATTATGTTTTGGTGTTCTAGATGGAGTACTATCTCAAAGCCTATTTCGTAATTATTATATCTTGATATTCCAGTTTTCTTATCACATTAAAAAAAAAAAATCAAGTCAATTGGACAGTATTACCTTCGGCTAGTATGGAAGTTTTTTTTTTTAATCTCCTCAGTTTTATTAAATTTCTTTGTTGAATGTTTTTTTCTCTTCATCTTTTATTAACTTTCTTTATTGAATGATGCCTCAGTTTCTTTTTGATAAAAATCAAGGATTACAAGTTGATCTAAGACAATATCCTCTTGCAGGCAGTTCGGAAGATGAAGACGTCGCCTTTGACTGTGGAAGAAGTAGCACGCGTTCAGGAGGTTTTTTACCTGAATTTTTGTGATCTTCTGATTTATATTGTTTTGCATTTGAGAAGTGCCTTTTTAACTTAACATATGACCTAATTTCTCAGGGACTTAAAATTTACAAATCTGACTGGATGTCTGTATGGCAATTTGTTGTTCCATATAGAGATCCATCATTATTAGCCCGACAATGGCGCACTGCCCTTGGAATTCAGAAATCTTATAAACAAGGTCCAGAAAAAAAGGAAAAGCGACGTTTATATGAATCAACAAGAAGAAAATTGAAGGCTGCCGATCTTGTAAGTTGGCCATGTTCTTCTGGATGAGAGGGTTTTCTTCTGTCTCTGAAACCGTTTGCAAAAACTACTCTTATACACAAGTTGCGATTATTTCAAAATTTAATGATTTTCGACACTTTAGGAAGAATCATCTTTTATTATGAGTTGTCGTTGCCAATTTGGCTGATGATATCTTTATTATTTTATTTTTAGGAAACAGTAACTCTTTGTTGATGAATGAATAAGTATAAAGATAGTCCTATCGAAACAGTTACAAAAGCTGTTGCCATATGTGAAAATAAAAAGTGAGGTCATAGTTTTAGAAGGGTGGGAGCCTAAGACTCAATCAGAGAAGGGTGCGATTCAAGTGTCTTTAAAAATCCGGTTCATTTCTCCCCATCAATTCCAAAAGAAAGCATGAACAAAGTTAACCCAAAGGGTCTCTTTTGTGTTCTTAAATGGATGCCTAATTCAGCAACATCATCAGGCAATAAAAGAACAGAAAGATCCTAGACTCCCCAGAATTCCTCTTCCTTGAAAAGTTAATTAATTTTTTTCAAGCCATTTATCCAATTGTTCACCTGGGAACACTTCAAATAAAGGTCTTTACCCTTTTTTATGAATACAAGCATTTGTAAGGGTGCAAAGATTTTCCTTCATACAATTTTTTTTTTTTTTTGAGAAGACCCTTCTTCTTACAATTAGTGTACAGCTTTTAGGACAAACCCGGGGCTTCTCTTGTGAACTTTTCACACTTATTGTTACTTCCCTAGTAGAGGACCAGTAGAACACCTTGATATTTGTTAGTACATTTGGCACATAATTTATTGTGCATGAATCGGTTTGAATGCATGTTTCTTCATGGACATCTTCATTCTCAAAGGCTTTTGCTAGCTCCTCCATCCAAGACATTTATATCAATTGGGCTTATTCCCTCAAGTTTTTACTTTGTTTCTCTAATCTATTTGTATTTCCTTATCTCTTGCCTTTGTTTGTTGTTTTTTGGGCTTCTGTTTTGTCTTATTTTGTTTCCTTTGTACTCTGGTTCATTTTATCAATGAAATTTGTCTCTTGTTTAAAAAAAAAAATTATTGTGCATAACTTATCTGCTTGAAGGGTCAAAAGGTAAAAATTTATCTGTAGGGCTGTCAATAAATTTAAAGGTGGTATCAGTCATCATAATACATAATTTTATCTGTAAGGTTGGGTATCAATAAATTAGATGCTGGGACTATCATTAGATTATATTTACGTCATAGCTAGCTGAAAATGCATGCTTGCTATATTATTAGATAGTCCACTGTCCACCTACTTTAGCACTATTTAGTTTCACCCAAAGTTTATCTTGCTAGCTGCACTCCTGAATTTTAATTATGAGGTAATAGATTGATGGGTATGGAAATATCTTTTCATTAATGGTTCAAGTTTTTTCATTTTGATGTCTTTGCAGAATTCCGAGTCTGAAAATACTGGCAGGATAAATAGTAGTAGATGTGGGAACATGGATAATGATGGTACTCCTTTTGCACATGAGGCCTTGGTTGCAGATTTGAGACTAGGTACTTCCAGTGGACTTCCTTGCTCAAATCTCAATGATGGTAACCTTCCTTGTCATATATTACCACAAAAGGGTATCCAAAGAAAAGAACAAAGTAACACATTTGAATCTGGAGACCTGCAAACCCAGAAAAAAAATGTTCCTTGGTTTTCTTCTGGATCAACATACTCAGAACCTCCGGCATCTCTTTCATCCACAATTGGACTTGTAACACCTACTATAAATGCACAAAGTCTCAGAGTTTCGGATGTAAATTCCCCAGTCTACTCTAGGAATTATCCGGCTCATCGATCTAATAGTTCACATTTGGTCAAACTAGCTCCAGACCTTCCACCTGTCAATCTCCCTCCATCCGTTCGTGTAGTTCCCCAATCATTTTTCAGAGGATCTCTATTTGGACCACCAGCAAAGGCTTTTGTGGCTAAAAGTACTAACGAAATTTCTCAAGGAACGGATATAATTAATAGCAGACTGGACAATAGTCGTCCACCAAACAATACAAACAATAGCCTGTTGGAAGATGCTTCGAAATCAAACATGGAAGAATGCAGAGCTAACAATGACGATTCTACTGAGGCAGAGAGGGGCACAGATTCTGATCTTCAAATGCATCCTTTGCTATTCCGAGCCTCTGATGATGGATCTGTGCCTTATTACCCCTTAAATTGTAATTCTTGTGCATCCGACCCTTTCAGTTTCTTCTCAGGAAACCAACCTCAGTTGAATCTCAGTCTATTTTATAATCCACAACCAGAGTACCATGTTGGTTTTGAAAAATTATTGAAGTCAAAGAAGTTCACTTCATCACACAACATTGACTTTCATCCCCTCCTGCAAAGAACTGATGATATAAATCAGTCACATACAACTGCACCTTCAGATACTTTTGTATCCTGTTCAGGGGGCATATCGCCTCATGCTCATGACATATGTCGTGCTGTACCAAACCAGCCTTTGGTTAGTAACAGACAATTGACAAAGGGTATTGAACCCTCTAAGCATGGCGATAAAACTAATTTAGATTTAGAGATACATCTTAGTTCATCATCCAACAAAGATACTGTTCCAGGGAATAGAGTATTTACTGTCCATGATCGGTTGAAGTCAATAACTGCTCAAAATTCAGAAGCATTAGAGCACCTACACAACAGTCACTTGCGTGGAGAAACACAAAGAGCTAATGAAGAGGACAATCTTGTTTCTGATGGTCATCCCCTGGTTTTACCATTTGCTAGCAATAACAGTGTTGATGTGGATGACCATTCTCATCCCGGTATCGTAATGGAACAGGAGGAATTAAGTGATACTGATGAAGAAATTGAAGAAAATGTTGAGTTTGAGTGCGAGGAGATGGCTGACTCTGAAGGAGAGGATGGATCTGACTGTGAACCAATTACTGATTTGCAACATAAGGTATCCTTACTCTTTTTTTGATGTCAACGATGTTTATATAAAATGGCTAGACCTAGAAACATCAAAGAATTGCTTATATACTCTTATTACAAACATGTTTGATTTTATTTAAGCTTTTTCCGATAGGATTTTTTTTGTACTTTTCATTCAATCACTGAAAGTATCGTTTCCTATAAAAAAAAAAGAATTGCTTATATACATCATTCATGGTCACCCATTCAAACATGAGAAAAAAACTCTTTGGCACCATTTTATCTTTGCATTCTGGTGGAAACTTTGGTATATGCAAAATGAAGCCATCTTTGCGGATAATCATCAACAATCCGAGAATATATTCGACTCAATTACTTATCTGGCTATGAATTGGGCCCATTTATCATCTCCTTTCAAAGATTATAGATTAACTACTGAAATGGTTTTTGTAACTTTTCATCTTATCAATTAAAGTTTTTTGTTTCCTATAAAAAAATGATGTTTATATAAAACTGTTGAGATTTGTGTATATATTTGAGTATTTCTTTTCCTCTAGTTGTTTAGGCATGCATTTATTCTTAGCAGGTTCTTACCAATACAATGAGTTTTTTTTTAAACAACCAATAGAATGAGTTAGTGATATGTGAATTATGTTGTTTCAAATATAAACAACACTATTGGAACTTTGAAGGTATGAATTTTAAAGGTTTATGTGGGCTTTTCAATGTCAACATAATCAATTTCTCTTAAATGGTTTGGCATTGGGGTTTTTGTAAGGGTAGGACAAGCCGAGTTGTTTCACTAAAGGCTGTTGTTTTTTAAAATAAATATGTATCAAAATCTATTTTTTCTATATCCTGTACTGTAAGTTTCTATTTTATAAATAACATTTAAATATAAATAGAAAAATATAAAGTAGAGAAATAAATAATTAAACATCAAATAACTCTAAAATACTAACTACACAAAGTATTCTCTACCTTTTAAGAATCCTAACTCTCCTATTTAACTAAGACACTAATGGCTAATTACTACTAAGCCCTTACCAATATAATACTGATATTCCAAACCTACCCTTCTTTAGTCTTTAGTACCCTAACAATGGGCTTCCTAACTCTTGGACCTCTTTTTCGCTTGCTTTCTCACAACGGCTGGAGTCGGAAAATTGTGATTCCTTCAGGTGATAACAAACATGGATGGTTCCTTTTTTTCTCCCTCATTTCTGATTACCCAAAGGAAACACCTAGCCCTGCTCCGCAATCGAACCCGATTGTTCTTCCCCCATCGATACAGCCCACCCCTGCTTTTCCGACCAATCCTATCCCTGCTCAATCGTTTTCGGCGGCGCCTGTGCAGAGCATTCCGACTCTTTCCATTCCTCCAGCATCATTAATTAATCCACCGATTTTTCCATCTCCTCCTCCTCGAGTTTTTGAATCTGGGTCTTCATCAGCGGCTCCCTCTGTTCGGCTTAATCCGGGCTGGATTGTGGTCCTTCGTCATCAACAGTCTGATAATTGGAATGGTATT
>JBBMEF010000022.1:14374323-14389807 GCA_037832685.1 Sicyos baderoa
CCTAGTTATCAGTCATTTCATATCGCTTTTGTGTCTATTTTCCTTACTTTAACTCTCAATTCTTGAGAGTTATCAGTAACCCAGCAAGGCCATGAACTATCTGTAGTTCAACACAACTATGGGTTATCTGTAACCCGACACTCATTCAAGCTTCACACACTCCCCCTCAACATTCATCACCTAAACAAGATTCTAGGCCTAAACCGAATCCTAAGTTCAGGGCACATGCTAGCAGGTCAATCAATTAATAGGAACTCAGAAAAGCAAGCCTAGCATGGTACTATGTCATGAGAAGAGATAGGAAAGATAAGCAGAGCAAAGAGACAGCCTACAGGGAACTAACATGCTCAATAGATAAACAACATGCCAGTCAGAATTTACAAATGATTCCTATCCACTAAGCAGGCACGAAACATTTACAAAATATCAATCATGCTAGATAATGGATACCGCATGATCCACACAACCCCGGTAAGAGATCCTTACCTGGATTGAAAGACGAACAAGCACAAACAGAAAATATCTCTAAGCTGCAGTCTCCAAAACAAACAACACCTAGCAACAATAATATAAACAATAATTAAATACTAAACATGGCTGGACAACAGTTAAACCAAACAACATCGACGAAGAATGATACCCAAAAAACGAGGCTGCCCGGGCGAGTATCGAAGGCGGCGACAAAGGGGTTCGATTGGCGTGCGACGTGGACAAGGGGCAACAGCTCGGTAACCAAACTCGTGTACGTTGAAACGAAGAACGAGATGAATGAAGACGACCTCTTTCCTTAGCCTTGGAATGTGTGAAAACAAGTCCCAAAAGCCCTAACTCCTTTTTGAGTAATTAAATCAATTAAACTCCTTTAATTCCAATAAATCCCAATATCAAATCCCGCTGGAGTCACTTTATTTTTCTTTTAATTTTCCTTGAGCTTCCCCTTCTCCAAGCAAGACATCTTGGGTTCGAGACCCATTAGGAACCAAAATTAAATTCTCTTTAATTTTATTTACAAAGCAAACTCCCGAAACTCATTATTAAACGAAGACAACTCCTGCCAATAAAAACGAATAAATTATTAAATCCAATAATAATTCCAAACCTAAGAGAATTCTTAACGGTAATAACGGCCAACTGAACTGAAATTGAACTCTCAAAACCGGGCCATTACACCCTAGAACTTAACTAGTGATAAAACTCAATTAAAATTTTCTCCTATAAAAGAATTAGTTTTGATTTTATGGTATAAATGAAAATATTTTACCATTATTTATTATATCTGAAAAATTTCCCCTAATAAAACTAGTGAGAATTTGCACTATATAGCAAATTTTCTACTCTATATTATAGCAACTTTTTAAAAATATTGCATTAGCAACTTTTGTTTTATAGACTCTATCAAACACTATTGATGGAGTCTATCAGACACTATTGATGGAGTCTATCAGACACTATTGATAGAGTCTATCAGACGCTATTGATAGAGTCTATCAGACACTATTGATGGAGTCTGTAATTCTAATTTTGTTATATTTGCAATTATTTTTAAAAAGTTGTTATTTATGCAATTTTTTTGTCTTATTATAATATACATACAAATTCCCCATAAAACTACATAAATTTCCACTAATTAATGTTTAAACCCGTTAATTCAACGAAAAAAGAAAATGGAAAAATGCAAAGAACAAAAAAAAATAATGATGGAAATATCCACGTGGAACAAAAAAAAAAAAAATCCACGTTATAAAAATCAGTTTTTTTTTTTTTTGAGAAGCACGTTATAAAAATTAGTTAAGTAGCCAAGATCAATGGAACTAAAAGTTCAAATCTTTCAACTCTTAGATTATTGTAAAAAAAATATATACCAAACAAGTAAACAATTAATTAATCTACAATAATAATAATAAACAATTAATTAAAAAAAAAAAGAATCTCATAATACGAAAATATTAGAAACAAAATTAAAAGAAACTATTGAGATTGATCTAAAAAAAAAAAGAAAAAAAACACCGAAGCTCAAGGTGGGTGGGTGGTGCGAATTTCAGAGTTCTCTCTCTTTTCCTCTGCCATTTCGTTGCGAATCCATCAGTAGATCTGTAAGTTATTATGATTTTCGTGCTAGAATTCGCAGTTTTTTCGTTTCGCTCAATGCGTAGAATTCTAGTGGATGTTTAGGGTTTATTATTTGATTCATTGTTGCTTGATTGGGGAGGTTTCAGAGGGCCCAGATCTAGCTTGTTTTAGGGTTTGATGTGTTGGATTGAAGCTTGCGTTGTTGTGGGAAGCGGTTTGTGGTGCATTTCACCAATTCGGGGCTGGATCTATCGGTGTATGTTGCGGTTGTAGCTGTAATCGAATTGTCAAAGGTGTGAATTCGGAAGGGTTTTTTGGGGTCTGGGGATTATTATAGGGCTTAGAAGATGGTTCCCAATCCTCCTCCCTGTCAGGTGGAGGATCAGACGGATGAAGATTTCTTTGATAAGTTGGTGGAAGATGAATTTGTGGGGCCCCATGATTCAGGACCCGACTTCCTCGATGGAAGTGATTCCGATGAAGCTAAGGCGTTTGCTAATCTGAGTATTAATGATGCAGACAATGCATTCAAGGATTCTGGTGGTGTTGGTCACAGTGGGCATGAAGATATGGAGGAGAAGGGTTCCGTGGAGGCTGAACCAGGAGCATTGGGAGCACATACTGAAGAGAAGGCTTCACTGGTTTCTTCTAATTCTGTCGGGTGCATTGGAGTGTTGGAATCGGGAAATGATGGTATTGGATCAGAATCGACGTCGAATGAGTTGGTGAGCAAGAGCGATGAATCTGGTGCTCCGGCAATAAAGGAGGTAGGATGGAGTTCGTTTTATGCTGATTCGACACAGAATTGGGGGCAGGGGTTTGGATCATATTCAGATTTTTTCAATGATTTGGGTAGTAATGATGCAGGGAGTCTTGGTGGTTCCTTGGAGAATAATTTTAATGGTGAAGCAACAATTAAATCTAGTACAGACGGGAACTATGCAAATAACTCCGTTAACTATGTGCAATATCAAAACAATCATCAAGTTTATGAAGGATCCACAGATCAAGTTTCTGCTGGGCAGGATTTAAATAGTAGTCAGCAGTGGGAAAATCTCTATCCAGGGTGGAAATTCGATTCAGTTTCTGGACAATGGTATCAGGTCGAGGACTCTCTTGCAGTAGCAAATGTTCAAGGTACCTCCGATACCAATTTGAACACCGAATGGGCTGATGTTTCTGGCTCAAAAACGGAGGCTGCTTATTTGCAAACTGCTCAGACTGTTGTGGACACTGTAACTGAGACTAGCACGACAGATAATGTTTCTAACTTTAATCAGGTATCACAAGGAATTACTGGTTACCCAGAACATATGTATTTTGATCCTCAATACCCTGGCTGGTATTTTGACACAATTGCTCAAGTATGGTGCTCTTTGGAATCCTATAATTCATCAATTCAATCAACCAATGAAGCTCATGTTCAGCATAATCAGAATGGGTATGTATCACCTAATCGCTATAATTATGGTGACAGTAGTATGCATGGTGATTATGTTCAACCTAACAAATATGGATCGAGTGGTGTTCATAATCAAGGCCTAGATGACAAAGTGCCAGGGACAGGGTCATACCATAGTGAAAATCAACTGAGTTTGAGCAGTTGGCAAACTGAAAGTCTTTCGGCTCAGACTGGCCCAAATTTTGGTGGAAATAAGCTACTGGATAGGTCTTCAAGTCCTGATTATTCTGTTGAAAAAAAGCAGCAGAAGCCTGTTAATTCTCTTGAAACAGTTTCATCATATTTCCAACCAAGTCAGGGTCGTAATGCGGTCAATGGACCTACTACGTTAAATAGCTTTTCCTCAACTATGGATTATGGTCACCAGTTCCATAAGGAGAAGGAACATGAACATTTTCCTCGATCGAGTGACTATTATAGCAATCAGAAACATGTGACTAATATACAACAACCTTTTCACGGAGGTCATCAGTCTTCTTATACTTCAAATATTGGAAGATCTTCTGCTGGACGTCCTCCACATGCATTGGTAACATTTGGATTTGGGGGTAAACTTGTAGTGGTGAAAGATAGCAGCTCGTTTGGTAACTCAACTTATGGAAGTCAGGTTAGAACTCTTTTTTTCCTACCCATTTCCTTTTTGTTGCTTGTTGACTATATATTTTGTTGCTATGTTTTGAATATTTCACTTATCGATATCTATGCCACAATCAAAATAATAATGTCTCACTATGTACTTCAAATTAATATCTTTTAAGATTTATTTCTTTAGATGCATCATGTCTACTCTGATCTGTTGTCTTTGTTACTTGTGAAGGGTCCTGTTGGAGGCACAATTTCTGTCTTGAACTTGATGGAAGTTGTCATGGGTAACACTAATGCCAATGCTTTTGGCAAGGATGTTGGTGCATGCGATTATTTCAGTGCTCTCTGCCAACATTCCTTTCCTGGTCCATTGGTTGGTGGAAGTGTGGGGAATAAAGATTTGCATAAATGGATTGATGAAAGGATTGCAAATTGTGAATCGTCGGGAATGGATTACAGAAAAGGCGAAGCATTGAGGCTGCTTCTTAATTTGCTTAAGATAGGACATCAGCACTATGGGAAACTTCGATCACCATTTGGCACAGACACTGTGCTGAGGGTAACTTACTTCTAGTTCTCCCCTCCCCTCAGAATAAAAGTGCGTGGGACATTATGACCAGCTTTATCTTTCTTATTTATATTTAAACCTACGTGCTTGTAATTTTACATCTTACACATAAGTAATAGAAAGAAGGCAGTAGCCAAATGAGGGATTAAGATATCTCCCAAAGAGGAATGCAGGTGTGAATAAAAACTTCTCCTAATTTGTCCCATTGTAGGAGATATATTCTTAAGCTGGCCCATGACATGCATGTTTGTGTCAGTGTTTGGAGATTTGTTGCACTGTGTTCATGACTTCATGTGTTGTTCCAATTTTCCAATCATTTTTTAAAAATTCAATTTCTAATACGGGCTCTTCAATATTCAAAAGTTTTTCCTAGACTTCTCTCATAGGTTTTGATATCTATTTCTCTCTCTTTCAATTAGCTTCACTCCTACTAAAATATGTGCATGCAAAGATTTGATGTGTGGACACCCTTTTTGCTTTTCCTGTTCCTTCTCCTATTGGATGTTCTAAGTAGGATCATGGTGGAGAGCAAGTGGCTGAGGGTTTCAAGGTTGGACGGAGAATTTGCCTTTGTCTCATCTCCAATTTGTCAATCAACCACATTAATCACTCAGTGGCATAGTTTTATTTGATGTATCGATAGGATGTATATTTTCAACCATGAATGAAAGTTTGTGTTTCCTATAAATTTTTTTTTTGTCAATCACATCATTCTTTTTGTTCGGGAGATGAGACATCGTTTGTTACTTTGAATAACTTCTTAGCTTGTTTTAATCTATCTATGTGTTGAAGGCCAATAAAGGCAAGTCCCAACGGTTAGGTTTAAACTGTGATACAAATAAATTGAGTTGATAGGTTGCCTTCTTAGGTTATGAACTTATGAGGTTAGGTTCTTCCGTCCTCTTATCACAATCTCCCTTTAGGGCATAACTATAGGTCCACCTAGTTTTGGGATCCAGTGGTGGGTAGTAATTAGAGAGGTGTTTGGATGAGGTTTTAGATGAGGAGTTAGATTGAGTAGTTAAAAATTGAGAGTTGCAGTAAAAAAACTCGCTTGGGTGTGATTTTTTTGTAGAGGAGTTAGAGCAAAAGCTTGTTAGCGGTTTGGTGAAACTTATGTGGGATTTCTTGTTGGTGGCGTTTCCAATAAAAAAAAAAATTGTTGGAGGGGTTGAAGAGGGCTCACTTGGTTAGGTGGGAGGGGATGACTAAGGAGGTTTATGTTAAGACACTAATATCTTAACAAGCACAATAGAGCTAACAACAGAAAGATAATAAACACCGGATACAAAAACACTATATTGATAATAGATAGAGGTTACAATACCGTACCCTTAGCCTTTCGAGAGGGCTAAGTCTCTCCCAATAGCCTTTAGAGAGGGCTATGTCTCTCCCAAGTCTTTTACAAGACAATACCAAAATATTTCCTCCCTTCCAAATACCCCTAAGACTCCTATTTATAATAAAATCCTTAAGTACTAATTACTATTCTACCCTTACATATAATATACTAATATTCACATACTATCCTTGGGTATCTATCAGTTTACTAAGACCATCAATGTTGGAGGTTTACTAAGACCATCGATGTTGGAGGTTTAGGTATTAGGAACTTGAGAGACCGTAATAGGTACCTTTTGGCTGAGTGGTTGTGATGTTTTCATCAAGAACCCACTTCCTTGTGGCGTAAGGTCATTGTGACCAGTGTTTTAAAAGGCACGCCTAGGCTCAAGTCCCACCTCTAGCGCCTAGCTTGTCCCAGGCGAGGTGCGTGCAATAAGGCGCACGCCTTATGTGAAGCCCTGAGTGCCAAAAGGCGCGCGCCTCATGGGATTTTTTATTTCCTTTGCGCTTTCTGTGTTTTAGATCCCCGTATTAGGCCATTCGAAGCGCGTGAAGGTTGGTAGTTGAATATTATGTAAGTTTTATATATTATTCTTGGTTAAAACTTCATTTATGTCCATGAAAAGTGTTTTTATTATGTATACACACATATATATAAATTTTTTGTGTTTTTTATATAGTGTGCCTTAAGTAAAAAAACCCTCGCCTTTTGGTGCGCCTTGCGCCTCAGGCTCCAGAGGGCCATTGCACCATACGCTTTTTAAAACACTTATTGTGACTTGTGAGTAAGTATTAGTTGTCTCCTTTTGAGTGGACCTCCTGTGTAAGGCAAGGCACATCTAGAAATCTGGGAATTCATTGCTGGCGAGACGAAGCTTTGTCCTGAGAAGATAAGTGGTTGGGGGATAGACCTTTTTTTTTTGTTTCCTTGCCTTCATCATTTGTTTTTTATGAAAAATTGTTTATTGGCTGAAATTATGTTGAGGCTTGGGCTATGCCCTACACCTACGCCTATTGGTTTTCAACGTCCTTTGTTGTTCTTTTGTGAGGAGAAACTTTTTCTATCGAAGTCCTTGTTCGTTTAATGAATTTGCATGCCGATCTCGTTTATCGTGTATTATTAGCTCGTCCTCTTCCCCTTCTCCCACGAGGGCTTCTATTTTTTACTCGTTGTAGAAGGTGCAAATCGTAGAGAATGTAAATTTTTCTGCTTGGCGTGTCATACTGTTACACATAAACGCTAACATTTTAGACACAGTGGTTAGGAGGGTGCCCAACAGAGTGGGGCCTTGGTGTTGCATTTTTTGGGGCAACTGAGGATTTGGATCACGTTCTTTGGCGATGTGAGATGCCTCTTGCACTTTGTTTGGTTTTGGCTAGATAGAGGGACAGGTGAGAGATGATAATGGAGTGTTTCCTTCATTTTCCTTTTAGGTAAAAAGGAAATCTTTTGTGGCAAGCGGGGTGTGTGTTATTTTGTGGGAGATTTGGGGGAGAGAAACATAACATTAGACTTTTTAGGGATGCGAGCCCCTTTTGTAAATATGTTCAGTTTTATTTTGCTTGATTGAAGGTTTTTTTTTTTTTTTTTTTTTTTTTTTGTAGGTTGTGTCCCTCTTTTGTAAGCTCTTTGTATTCTTTCACTTTACTCAATGAAAGCTTGTTTACTCGATGAAAACTCGGTGGTTTATGAAAAAACCATTGTGTGGACCAATATATTTTTCTCACATGCATGGAGGTAGAGTTTTTTTCTCTCTTGACTATAACTCTATCAACTTCTTCCCTAAGTTTCGACAACGGCATCGTTGGAGGACCGCTTGGACTAAAGTCGGAGTCCCCCTATCGAGACGACACCCAACCCCTCCCGCCTTCGTTTTCCACCCTCGTTGCTTCATCAGTTGAATCAACGATCTCTTTTCCGTTCTTCACCAATCGCCAACGTCTAGTTCTTCATCGCTTCTTTCGAGTGGTTGATTCTAACCATCTTCACCAATTTCAACCGTGAAGATCTCTCCCCCTTCATCTTTTGTCGACCTCAGTGGCGAAGGTCATTCTCCCCCTCGGATTGATCGTGGCCCTAGAGCATTGACATCCCCAACCTCATCTTCTTTTTCTCTTGCTGTTTCACCAACGATTGTGGGCTGAATAGGTCGTGGCCGATGACTTTGCTCATCGACGAAGCCCACATCCATTGCATTGTTGCCGTAATTTTATTTCCTTTCCTTTTTTAATTGCGTAGGCCCTGAGTCCTTTCTATTTGAACCGGTTTGGTTCACATCCACTAGTCTGGTCCGATTTTTTTTAAAAAATCTGTTTTAAAATTATTATTATTATTTAATCATGCTATACGTGGCCATCCTTTTCATAATGAAAAGAATTATTATGGGAGCATTTTATTAGAGCATTCCTATGGACTCTGTGGAACGAGCGAAACAAACGGATTTTTCAGGAATCTACTACAACTTATAGCTATTTTTTGGACACCATCACACTCAATGTCATATCTTGATGTAAACTTGACCCCCACTTTCATTACTATAGCTATGATGTTCTTATTAATCACTGGAGGGCTATCATTTGATTCTATGGATCCATTATATTTTGTAATAGACTATATTATATTGTAATTTCATATAACAATGAAAGGTTTCTTATCCAACAAAAAAAAATTATTATTATTATTATTTTATTCTTTTTTTGGACACTTTATAGATTGGTAGAAATTGTTTCATAGAATTTTAGCCCTTGGCACCCAGACTTCTAGATGTGCCTTGTGTTTCATAATTTGCGCTGCTTACCGCTATGTTCCACCTTCCATTGGTGTCTGATGAGTTGGAATTGTTTTCGATTTGGATCTTCAGCAGCCTCATCATCGTCGGTGCTGGCCAATTATTTATCGCTTTGCGCATATGGGAGCCCGTGGGAGATGTGTTGTTTAAAAGTTTTGTGGCGAGGTTTTTCTCCTCTCAACATTATTTGAGCTTTTGTGCTCTTTGTAATGCTTTTGGGACTGCCCTTATTCTTGGCTGATCTATTTAGCAAAGAACTGTTGGTCTTCTCCGATCCTCCATCTTTTGGTGATGAAATGAGCCGGCTACCTTCTTCTTCTCTTCTTTGGCCAGCTCCATTGGAGCATCTCGGCATACGAGTTCATCCTCTAGTTGTATAGCTTATTCATGAGATAATCCTTCGAATGATCAAACCTGCCACCCCTTGAATCTCAAGCTGGTTGTCCAACTTCTCCCGGATAATAGTCTTGTGTTTTACCGTGTTATCTCATTGTAAACGGGGCTCAGAGCCTGACTCCCTCTTCTCCCTTGTAACACTTTCATTTATCAATGAAAAAGTTTTCATTTCCTATATATATACTAGTAGTTCCATTCTTGCCCTTTGGTTGATTTCAACTTATTGTTTCATCTTTCTGGTTTTATTTCTTTTTTAGTTTATTCCTTTTTGGAGTTTGTATCGCTTGAACACATTTTCCTTTTCATTAATTCTATGAGAAATTGTTATTGATGAAAAAGAAACGTATTGTTTGCATCTTTCTTAGTTATCCTTGCACTATGCCCATGAGAAATGTTCCAACTTCTGTTCTTTATAGATACTTGAGGTCAACAACATTTTTTCCTAATTTGAATTTGCATTTTATCAGGAAAGTGATAATCCAGAATCAGCCGTTGCCAGTCTTTTTGCTTCTGCCAAGAAAAATAGCGTACAAGTCAATAATTATCATGTTCTTAGCCACTGCTTGCAGATATTGCCATCTGAAGCACAAATGCGGGTATTAATTCAAAATTCTTTCTCAAACAAATACACGATAACGAGGTTGAAATAATAGTGATACATTATCTTCTGGGTGATGTTACATTTTCTTGGTGCTTGTTCTAGGCAACTGCTTCTGAGGTTCAGAGTCATCTAGTGTCTGGTAGAAAGAAAGAGGCTTTACAATGTGCACAAGAAGGTCAGTTATGGGGACCTGCCCTTGTTCTTGCTTCACAACTTGGTGACCAGGTTTGTTTTCCTTTTTTTTTTCCTGTTGATTTTGTCTTTGCCACCCTTCTTGGATTCTCGAATTTATCAAATTTGGTGAAAACTTCCCATATTTGAACTCTTATTTATGGGTAGCTGGCATCTTGAATTTTGCAGTTTTACATTGATACTGTAAAGCAAATGGCCCTTAAGCAATTGGTAGCTGGATCACCTTTGCGGACACTATGCCTGCTGATAGCCGGGCAACCTGCAGAAGTTTTTTCTACGGATACAATGTCTAACATCAATCCTCTGGGTGGTAGCATGGCCCAAATTTCTTCACAGGTGATGTAGGGTCAGGATGATTTGCATAGTAAAATATATTTAGCATTGTTGCTGTAATGCCCTATCTCTCAACTCAAATATGGTGCGATAATGCATAGTATTTTTTCTTTCCCTTTTTCCCTCCCTAAAGTTGAGATTGTTACCAACCATACATGTATTGATACGACCTCACCTTTAGCTTCAAAGTCCCCCTTTAAATGCCTTAGTAAATAAGGAGTTTGTCGGATAGTCTGTTCATCTCCCAGATGATGCTTTGAATTTGTTACTAAATGAAAAAGAAATTGATTTATTATTGCCAGCTGCGGCTGTTTTAAATGAAGCAGAGGTTGAGAATTTAATGCCAGATGTTTTGGACTTGTTAATCAATGAAAAGGACGAGAAATTTATTGTATGTTGCTTCACATGAAGGGTTGCCTCACTCTGCTTCGTTTTCTGTTCCTCAGACTTCACATCCTAAAGTCCTAGCAAAAAGGCCGAAACTTGTCATGTACCAAAGTGCCTTCATCCAAAGAAGGCGAATACTAGATCCTAGTCTTATTACTAATGAAATTGTGGAGTACCGGGTGAAAAAGAAAAAAAGATGATTTTAAAGCTAGACTTCGAGAAGACCTTCCTTTAGTTTCTTTGTTCTATTTTTTGCTCTCTGTTTTAAGATTTAAGTTTCCCATTATGTATCTATTTTCTTTTCTTTTACTGTTTTCTATACCTTCGGAATCTTGTATCTTAAGTGTTAGTCTCATTTAATTTTTTTAATGAAAATTTTGTTTCTCGTTTCAATTTGATTTTGGGTATTGTTTTTTCCTTACATTCTCATGCGTTGTTCTCTGGGTCGTATTCACAGTTTTCTGCAAACAGTATGCTTGATGATTGGGAAGAAAATTTAGCTGTGATAACTGCCAACAGGACAAAAGATGATGAACTTGTAATTATTCATCTTGGAGATTCCTTATGGAAGGAAAGGAGTGAGGTTAGATTCTACGTGAAAAAAGCTTGTAATTGATGTTTTTATTGAATGTCTTGTAACCTGTATTGTGGTTGAACAACATTTTCAGATAATTGCTGCTCACATTTGCTATTTAATTGCGGAGGCAAACTTTGAGTCATATTCGGACAGTGCTAGACTCTGTCTTATTGGAGGTGATCACTGGAAATTTCCTCGAACCTATGCTAGCCCAGAGACTATTCAGGTATTCATTAGATATATTTCAGGTAATACGATCAGTCAAACACTATGTTTCGAGTTCGACACTTGTTGGGCATGTGTTGAACACTTTTCACCACAATAAAAGTATAACATGTACTCTAATGTCCTTTTCTTTGTCATACGTCTCCTAGATTTGTAGAAAATAACATGTCTCTTGTCCAACCATCATGGAGTGGCTCAAGTGGTCTAAGAGGGTCTTGGAATGCTTAAGGTGATGGGTTCGATCCATGGTGGCCACCTATTTAGTAATTAATTTCCTACGGATTTCCTTGACACCAAATGTTGTGTAGGATTAGGTGGTATATCCCATGACATTAGTCGAGGTCTGCGCACGCTGGCCCGGACAGTCACGGATATAAAAAAAAAAAACATGTCTCTTGTCCTTGTCATAGTCATATGTGTGCTGGTTTCTGATTTTTTTCCGATGTTCGGATTTCCTCTGAACCAGCATTTGAAACTTTCCTTTCTTGTGTATCTTACCAATGATGTGTTACTATTACTCCCAAATCTCTCTGTGTTTGTGCGCACTTCTATCCATTTATTCTTTTGGTATATCGCATAAAAAATTCAAACAAAATTTACTTTTCTGTATCTGGACAGAGAACCGAATTATATGAATACTCCAAAGTTCTTGGAAACTCTCAGTTTATCCTTCTACCGTTTCAGCCATATAAGCTCATATATGCATACATGTTAGCGGAAGTGGGGAAAGTTTCAGACTCATTGAAGTAAGTGTCTTTAGCGATTTTACATTTTTCTCCTTTGGAATAAGCAAAGGAAATTATATAAAAGAGAAGATAAGGATCCTGTTAGTCTCTACAACTACCTGAGATCATATGAAAAGGCTCTCGTATTGTCTACAATCGAAACAAAAAGAGATAAAATAAATTAAAAGAATTGGATAGGAAAAATATATGGAAAATCATCTCGAAGCTAAAAAATCAATTGTAACTAATTTCTTCAGTTTCACTTTACAACGCCTTGAGGCCCTCTGAAAAGTTGCAACGTTTTTACCCCAGATAAGAGCATTCATACTGTTTATCTGAAGTATTTTTCTGAAGTGTACTGTCTATTGTGCTTCGTATGTTGTAAAAGAAACATAAACATCTTGGAGAGAATAGACTATCGAGATTCCTTATCATTATGCAAATGATTTTGTTTTCTGTTTGAATTTGATGATTATACAAATTCAGTAAAAATATCACGATACTCTGGAATTTAATTAGGTATTGCCAAGCAGTCTTGAAATCACTTAAAACTGGTCGTGCACCTGAAGTTGAAACGTGGAAGCAGTTGCTATTATCTCTTGATGAGAGGATTAGAGCTTATCAACAGGTATTCCTCCCATTCTTTGTTTATTCACTTCAGAAATAAACTGTTGAGTGTTGAGGCAGTTTTAACAAATATTCCTACAACTTGCACACAACTCAGGGTGGATATACAACAAATTTGGCCCCTGGAAAATTAGTAGGAAAATTGCTCAACTTTTTTGACAGTACTGCACATCGTGTTGTTGGGGGCTTACCACCTCCTGCACCATCAACAACCTCACACGGTAATATACATGGTAATGAACATCAACCAGTGGTTCCAAGAGTTTCAACTAGTCAGTCAACAATGGCAATGTCATCGTTAATTCCATCTGCTTCTATGGAGCCTATGAATGAGGGGGCTGCCGATAGCAGTAAGATGACAGTTTCGAGCAGGAGTGTTTCAGAGCCAGATTTTGGCAGAACTCCAAGACAGGTGTGGTGTCTGTAATTTTCATTTTTCCCGTCTCTGCTCAAAAAATTAGTAATAAACTGGATCAATTGATTAATTCTATTATTTTCAGCAAAACCAGACCAGTTCATCAAAAGAATCAATTCCAGGTGATGGTCAAGGAAAAACATCAGATTCAAGAGCATCTCGTTTTGCTCGGTTTGGTTTCGGTTCACAATTGTTGCAAAAAACTGTTGGATTAGTCATGGGGCCTCGCTCAGGTCGGCAGGTTGTTACTTATCAGATCTTTTAGCATTTCCTGATGAGATCTTTGTTTTTCTTTCAATTTGGTTGTGTATATCTTTTCTATCTGCCAATTTGTTTTTTTTTTGGGTTGTGTTTCTAAAGGCCAAATTGGGCGATACGAACAAATTTTATTATGATGAAAAGCTGAAGCGATGGGTCGAGGAAGGTGCTGCATCTCCGGCAGAAGAAGCAGCCATACCACCACCTCCTACAACTACAACATTCCAGAATGGTGGAGCTGATTACAACTTGAGATCTTCACTAAATAAAGAAGCATCATTCCATGATGGAAATGCGGAGTTTCCAAGCCCTAATCCTACTCTGGCAGAAAGTAGTTCTGGAATCCCCCGTATCCCACCGAGTTCAAACCAATTCTCAGCTCGTGGGCGGATGGGTGTTCGTTCAAGGTACTACAAATGCTTAATTAAGTAGTGATTTCATCCAGTGGAACATGTTTTTCTCGTTCAACATACAGTCCGCTTCTTTAAACTTAATATTAATGGGTGCCCGGGGTGCAGTGGCGCGAAACTCTGATTTCCCAGTTTCAAAAATAAAAAAACAAAAAATAACGGGCGACTTTTTGAAACTTAATAAAATTGCTGAATCATGTTAAATCATCAATCAGTGGGTGGAATGATGCAAATTTAATTATATCAACCCATAAAAATGGTTAGAGTAGTGATGTTGTGGGTTGGTTTGTAATTTCTGTCGGAAGTAGTACTGTCTTAAAATGGCCTATAGTGTTATTGCATAATGGAACGTTTGATTATTGTTCAAATGAATTAAAGAGGAGTGGGGAAATAACGGAATAGTTGGATATTTATTTTTGCTGGTAGAGTTCTATGAACATAGTGAGGCTTCAAAATGGTGTGGTTATATAGGATTGACTTGCTCTTTTGAAGATCATTTATTTGTTGACATACTAATCTCCGTTAAACGAATTGAAATCACAGGACAAAAGGACGATAAGGGTTTAATTTATCTCTTGGCTTGTTCTCCATTAGTCAATGTATTCTGTTAAAAGTTGAACATTTGTCCCATTCTTTTTAGTCATTGAATGCAGATGATCCAAACTCATCCCATCTTGTGTGGTTTTGTTAGGTACGTTGACACCTTCAACCAAGGCAATGGGAGTTCAGCTAACTTGTTTCAGTCGCCTTCCGTTCCATCAATCAAGCCGAAGGTTGCTGCGAATGCAAAATTCTTTGTTCCAGGTCCCGCATTGTCAGCTGAATCGACAGAGAAGACTACACCTGAATCCTCTCCGGAAGACACCACAACCAGTGAACATCCTTCAACATCCATCCCAAACGATTCATCTACTCCCTCATCATCTACGCCTATGCAAAGGTGCCCTAGTACGGGAAACATCTCAATCATAGGTGTAAATAAAATCGGCAATCGGCCCTTAGCAGCCAACAACTCCCGACGAACCGCATCATGGAGTGGTGCAAACTTCAATGGTATAATTAGCCCCCCTTTTAAACCAACGGGACCTGAAGCATTGGGTGAACCACTGCCGTGTGCCCCAAGTAATGGCGGCGGTAGCATGGGAGATGATCTCCACGAGGTGGAACTTTAAGTAAGTTAACATGTAAATACCAAGTTTTGTTCCGTAGTTGATCCACATAGATACTCGTATGCAATCGCCGCCGCGCCTGCATCTCTCCGACATAAAAAGAGAGTTCATTAAAAGCAAATCCTCAGCAAGGATGTGTTTTGTCTTCTCTGATTTTTTTTTTTGTTCCACACCCTGAAATTTGTGACACAAATATAGTCGAAAATCTCTGTATGCTTCGATGTCAGTTCATTCGATTCTCCTGGGAGTTCATATGATACTTCTGGAGCATCTCTTTTACATCAAAAGCTAAAATAGAAGGGGCCTTCGTATGTTGGCACCATTGTACAGTTTATTTGTTTATTCCCACCC